>SCLG01000025.1:557624-568316 GCA_004367875.1 Oikopleura albicans
TCTTTATGTGTTAAGCCTTGCGCTGTTATCTTGCAGATGTCCCGGTTCGATCCGTTATCTTCCAGATTTTTTTCATGCGATAGTTGCAAGAAAACAGCGCAGGGGGTGTATATTTGTTCTCGTGAAATTTGACTCGACCCGAGTTTCAGCGATTTTCCGTCGATTTAGGGCGTTGTGTGCCAATTTGCACATTTGTTCCTCTGGGAGTTAAAGGGCTCAAAGTCTATGAGAAAAAATTTCATGAACAGAAGTATCAGCAAAAAAATGATAGGGCCCGATAAGTCTAGATAACTGTGGGTACTGTCTGTATATACCATAAACTGAAAGTGAGTTGAAAGGCCTCGCAAATACATTGACCATTTTGTTTACTTTTCTTGATCAAATGCTAAAAAAAAGAACTCGCGGAATACTACTGCCTTAGAGCAAATAGAAAATGGCGAAAAGTAGAAAAGAAACACTAGCAAATAGAAATAGGTCATGTATAGACATTACCTTGGTGACCCTAACTAGTTTTCACAATTGGGATGCTGTACCACGGATAACTCACATACAGGGGTTGATCCCATTCCGGATGGGTTTTTAACATTCAGTATGAATAGTTCATACAACCAAAAAAGTTTGATTATTTTATGAAAAATAATAATGTTCATTTTGGCGCGATAACTTTTTAATTTTGGGCAGCGCGGTTTTTCCAAGATTTTTTTCTTCAGGAAATGGTTTTTCAGGGAAAAATTCTCGCCGTTTTATTTAAATATACTACTTAATTTGAAATTTCCCTGAAAAATCTTCTCCCGGGTCTTCTTTGGACCGTTGTTTCTGAAAAGTATTCCCAGTAAAAATTGGGCCTGAATACCAGATAAGAGGACCGAAATTGGGTCTCCCCTTAATCCCCTATAATTTTCAACCAGAATTACGGTAAAGTTAAACATTGTTTTTTAGCGAAGCCGCATAAGGCCATTTGTTCAATCGCCGGAAACAGACTCGGAATCAGAAGAGCGGAATTTCAAATGTCCAATTCCAACCAAAAACTTCGATTACCACTCATTAGATCGTTCGCTGATTAAACGAAAGTCGAAATCATCGATTATTCGACGATTCAAAGAACAGTCAAGGCATGGAGCTCCATTTTCTTTTTAAAGTTAGTTGAAATTGTGTAAAACGGCCAAAAAAAAAATTTCCTTTTAACTCCTTCGAAACAGCAAATGTTTTTTTATATTTGTTAGTATACATGGCTCTATAATTTTAGCCGGCACCGTGGTCTTTCGGTGGAAATGTTTTTGGACGAAAAACATAGTCGAATAAAAAGTTTCCGGAAAACGTTTTTTCAGGGAATTTCACGTTTTTCGGAGAAAACGTGTTTTGAAGGAAATTTTTTATGACTTTTTGATACCAAAAACGTTTTTCAGATATAATTTTCTCCGTGCAATTCCCAATGTTTTCTTCGAAAAACGTTTTGTCGAAAAAAAAAAACAGGATTCAATCGAATGTGCCAGAAAGTTTAACTTTTTTTCCGATTAATCCGTAGTTTTCAAATAATTTAAAATACTAAATTAAGATAGCCGAATCTATAATTATTTCTTAGAAAAAGTTCGTAAGCTTTAGAGACAAAACTATTGCCACGACGGTGTTCTGAGAACAGTTTTCAAGGCCGGTAACTATGATTAATATTTGTAAATTACAAATTATGGCGAAAAAGATGTTCAGTTTTGGGTTTTTTTTTTGCAAACGGTTCACTAATGTTGAGTTCATGACTTATTAACGTATATTCTAAAATGTGTTTGTATTAAGTCCTTAGTAAGGAGATTTTGTTTAGAGATTTGTTTATATAGCACGTTTTTAAAATAGACAAAAGACGAGAAATATATCACAATTTTCACGGATTGCAATTAACTCAATACTCCTGAACTAGTCCATTGTTCCCCATCGATAAAAATCGTCGATCGTTTGACAGGGCCAAGGGATAATTTAACGGTTAAATCTGCGTCTCGCGGGAATCGAACAGATTTTGCCACTGAAAAAAAAGTGAAATAAAAGATCTATGTTAGTACTCGTTAATATTTTTTTCTTATTTCGCCCGAAGGCAATGCTGAGCACTGTGGCATTTGTTTAATTTTACTCCAAGTGCGCCGCTAGAACGTTTTTTATTCTTTTTTTTTTGTTAAATAGCCATTTCATTATTGTTACTCGTTACGAAGACGATTATACAAAAAAAAAGTTTTTTTTTTAATAAAAAATCTAGATAAAATCGAAAGTTTTTCTAGTACATAAACGACAAAACCTTAGAGAATTTATATAAAATATATCGAGCTCTAAATTTGAAGTTATCGAAGTCGACCGAGATCAGCGAAGAAAAAAGTTACGATTGAAATCAGTAATCCAATTCTACAGTCCGGTATGGAAAACCTCAACAGGTATAACTGCCTTGATCTCACAAATCAACAGTTGACAATGTCACAAAGGAAAAAGGTTCGATATGATCGAAAAATAGCTTATGAAAATATTTGAAAATAAAAATTGTCGAAGAAAATGTTCAGATAATTTAATAATAAAATATAAACAGGAAAAAATAGAATGGTGGAAAATAATGGCTTTTGTCTTTCAACTTTTTTTTAGTATTCAAAACCCATTTTTCATTGATTTTTCGGCGAAATACGCTAAAAAAATCTCAAATAACACAATTGGAATCTAATAATTTTACAAAATCGTGGTTCGAGTTCCCATAAGGGACGTTTTTAATTATTAATAAGGCATAATTTTGAGCCCACAAAGAGGGTTTTTTCAGGAAAAAATGGCTCGAAAACGCCCGAAAAGAGGAATCAAAGAGATACATGCTGCGCTCGTGCTAAACTTTTAATAAGTTTGAGTGATTTGGTAGTCAGCTAATTATATATTTAAAGAGTCTATTAATAGTTTGACACAAGCCACCAGGGGAACATAATTGTCATTTTGCTCCTTGGCCAATATTAGGGCCCATACATTTTGACCACAAATTGACAACCTTTCCGACAGACAACAAAAACTCTCGGATAAAACCGATTCCGATGCGACGTCCGGTATCGGTGTGGAATTGGCCGCCCCTTCTACCTCCTCCGAGTCCGACAAACACATGGACCCGTTTGTGTGCGGCGCCTACCCCCGCGAGTTAAGTCGGTTTAATATTTCGGGTGATTCAACGCAGCTACATCAGCTGAGGCGGTCATCGTCAATTTACGACAATTTAAACACGTCCGACGACGCCCAATCGACCCCACAAGACATACCGGTTAGTAATACAGACGACAGCACGGTCGCCATGCTCGAGAAAGACATAATCGAACAGATGGACTCAATCACCCGTATGCTCGACGAAGTTCAATTTCAATTCGATAAAGAGACGACCCTAAGGCGCACGAAAAAAGAGCGTAAATTTCTCTCGAATCACACGCTCGACGCGTATATTAAACAAAATTATGAAAATGAGAACACGCTTTCACTCAACACGTCCGACGAAACAAATGCGGCAGACGATGAACTACAAACACATGGATTGCCATCTGACGGTAAGAAGTTTTTCCTCGCTTTTTATATCATAATTTGGAGAGCGTGTGGCTATAAGGTCAATATCCAAAACCTGTCTTGCAATCTGACGGTAATACATTGTTTCTTTTTCTGAATTTTGAACAAATAAGAGAAATAAGTCGCTCTAAGGCTAAGATCAGAAAGCTTTATTGATTTAGATGGAATTTTAAAACTTGGCTTGACCATATAACCATCTCAAAAAATGTTAACTTAAAAATAATAGAGACCATAAAGTTATATCAAAATTTTACAAAACTACATGATCAAAATTTTGAAAATCTTTTAAATACTTTTTTTTTGGATTTTACACTTTTTCAGACATTATCATTTTTGGAATACACCANTTTCACTCAACACGTCCGACGAAACAAATGCGGCAGACGATGAACTACAAACACATGGATTGCCATCTGACGGTAAGAAGTTTTTCCTCGCTTTTTATATCATAATTTGGAGAGCGTGTGGCTATAAGGTCAATGTCCAAAACCTGTCTTGCAATCTGACGGTAATACATAATGTTTTTACAAAGAATTTTACAAAACAATTTGTTTCTTTTTTATGAATTTTGAACAAATGAAAAAATGCTAACATCAGCTCTAAGGCTAGATGGAATTTAAAAACTTGGCTTGACCATATAACCATGTCAAAACATGTTAACTTACAAATAATACAGACAATAAAATTCAATCAAAACTACATATTCGGCTAAAAATGCCGATTTTTGGGCTTGGCTATTACCCGGCTTTTTACCCGTGTTTTCCCGCGGGTAAAAAACTCGGGTCGGGTAAGAAAAATAATTGAATGTCCAGATTTCTGGTTCCAATTTGGAACTTTTAAAAGTCTATACATATTGTCCAAAAAAGTAGAGAATTTGGATAAAAAACGCTTCTGCAGCTATCAGCTTTATTTATCTTTTTTTATCAAAATTTACATTTTTGAAATCTGTAAACTACGTTTTACACATCGAAAATGTACCAAGTTAGAAACGTTAAAATCATTAACTTGATCAAACTCAGCAAATTTGTTTTTAGTTAAAAAGTGCGAAACAAATGGCCCATGGGAACAATTACGTGGGAACGATGTTTTCCGTTTTTTTTTTCTTGGTAGAAAATAAAAGAATAATCTCAGATCTCTTTTGTGTATCATACGATAAACTACGTCATATCCAAAACTGACGGCTTTTGACTTTTCTCATCATTTGACCAAAATAAGAATAAAAAATCTGACATTTAATGTCGTGACCTAAGAGGAGATTGACACGATATGACAAATGCAAAATATTTGATATTGATAATAATTGATAATGTTGTCACAATTTTATGATGCTTGATATAAATACACAGCATTAGTTCATCTTTTTTTGAAATCTCGTAACCTCTGGCGGGCACCGTTTGAATTGGTACAAAGTACAATTGGGTAATTGACTTAAACCCATGTACGCGAACGTTCGTATGATTTTAACGCCATTTTTGCATTATCACAATAGTCACAGCTGTTCCACACGGTACTTGCTAATTTTTAACCCTAACGCTGTCTTCTGATGAAAGTGACGGGCCAATTAACCAATAAAAAAGCGAAAATTGTATTGATAAACTACCGCTTGTTATAATGGCGAAATTGGAATGAGTTGCTCTAATGAAAAATGAGTCGCTTTCATCCGAAATTGTCTTTATTAGGAATTTTGAAATAAATGTGAATTAATCAATGATATTTTTAGAAAGTTCAATCCAGACGTACTCGGTTGAGCCAGATTATTCGACATCCCGCGATGAATATCCGGACCCGAGTCCGATTGACGATTCTGGCCAAGAAAGTGACCATTCCGCCCCCATGGAACTTCGCCTCGACAGCACGGAAGGAAATACTTTCAAGAGACTCAGATCGAAAAGCTCGCGTCGACGCCTCCGTTGGCAGTCATTTTATAACGCCCATCAACCATCATTCCGCTCACGGCCTATCCAGCTCAACTCCCTCTCTGCCGGACAGGTTCGTTTGTTATTTATTTATTTTTTTCAATTTGTACAAAACCGTTTTATTAGGATTATATGGGGTAATTTTACAAACCAAAAAATCATTTCCAATTTTTTTTTTTTTGAAATTCGGTTAGAGCCTATCGGCATTTTTTCAGATTACATCGCTTTCTACAAATTTGGGCACATTAGAGCGATTCGTTAAAGTTTGTACGAATCTTCCCCTAGGAGTTAATAACGGATAAAGAGGTGGCGAGTTCGATTTTACCTTTTGGTAAATATAGAGTCATGTAAGACTAACCTAAATATTGAATAAACAGAAAAAATGGGCATATTTACTAAGTTTTGAACGAAAAAGTTAAATTTCATCAAATATTTCAAGGATACTAACATAAAATTCGTCCTCCAGCTGATTTTTTTAATGGAATTTTATTTAGTCTGCAAAAATTACTAATAACCATCGCAGCTGTACAATCGTCATTAATAATTTTTTGCACAGTTAAAAATTGAATAAACTTTGATTTTGAAAAAAAAAGAAATCGAAGGTATAAAATTATCTTCTTGAATACGTTCTTTTTATTATATTTTTACGCTCGTTGAATCAATATATACATGACGGTTGTTAATCGACGTCATCGACATCTGAAAGAATATTGTAGCCCGGTCCGAAGAATAAACACTTCAGACAACCCTAGTGCAAAGAAAACAAAAGTTGAAATCGTGTTTGAAAGAAACAGACACAAAAGTGCTTTGTTGGCCATACTAGCTAACATATTTTTTCGAGCAAATAGTTGGGCAATCTTAATTCGATCGAAATCGTCGTTTGAAATGTGGTATTTGAACTGTAATAACACATGTCACATATGTATAAGTTATATACAGTATAACACATACTAAAAAAGCTACAGGGGTTGGTTATCAGGGCAGTCTTTTGGACCGCTATAAGCTGGACCTTATAACCAGACCCCCTGTACATGAATTTGTAAAAACTTTGACACGAATTCAACGATCGGAAATTTTCACCGAAAAACCGATGTCCGTAAAAAAAATGCTCAAAAGACCAAATTCAACCCAAATAAGTGAAGGTCTTATAACTCATAAAACCTTATAACCAACAGTTTGGAATCTTGTTCCAAAAAAAAATGCTTTGTTGACCCTAGGAGCTAACATGTTTCTTCGAGCAAATAATTGTGAAATATTAATTCAATAAATATAACTAGATATGGTTCGTTATCAGCCACGTTGCGGTAAGAAAATCATCCGACTCAGCCCCGGATCAAAATCGTGATTTAAAATGTTAGAACTGTAAAATAAAAAAATGTTGATTACAACTGTAATAACACTTGGAGATATTCGAATTAATTTTTCCTAGAACCGCCTCTAAAAGCAAAAAACGGTTTTTAAACCCGAATTTGTTCATCAAAAAACCACGGAGTTACTCACAAAATTGAAAAAAACATAATCAGATCACAATTCAGACCTTATGACCAACTATGAAAAAAGTTCTCTGGCGATTTTCTTATTACCAAAGTCCTGGTCCCACGTGCCCCTTTAACTCTGATATTTCTGACAAGTACCTGGTATTTTAATCACTCCTGGAAGGCGTTGAATTAATGTTTGATTTTTGTATTTAGCGGAAAGTTAAATTTGGGGAATGATTGATCATTTGGCAAACCCTAATGTAAACATTTTAGGTAATGGTGTTACGTAAGCTGGCAATCCTCAAATTGACGTCTCTTATTGAACGATACGGAGCAGTTAAAACAAATGAATCAATGAGTTGGTAAGCAATGAATAATTCGTAAAAAAATTTTCACGCCATTTGTTTCCAGTTCCGCTGTTTTAACGCGGCCTTTTCACACGGTCTCTTTGTTTGACATTTCCGTTCTGTTTTCCGTTGGGGCTACCTGTAACGATAATTAAAAAATGGGTTTTTAGACTAACCTTATTACAAATTTTATGGATTTTCTGTTTTTGAGATTTTTGATAATATAACAAGTAATAAATGCATTTACTTCCCGTATAATATTATATAACATTCGTGATATTCGAATTAAGTAACCCTGTATTCCATTAATGAAACTGATTTTAATTATTTAACCTTTTGAGATCGAGAATAAAAAAATATATGAAAAAATATAAAATTGGTCATTCAATTTTATATTGCTTCATAGATATCCTTTTCTCGGTCTCTACAGGTTAAATAATTGAAATCAGTTTCATTAATGGAATGCGGGGTTACTAAATTCGAATTTCATGATTATTATATAATATTATGCGGGAATAAAATACATTTACTTTTTTGTCATGTTATTCCCGACGTGGTGACATCGGCACCGTCAAGTCCATCAGTCATTATTGATTCCGGAAGCCCGATAAATTATCACNTGTTTTAACGCGGCCTTTTCACACGGTCTCTTTGTTTGACATTTCCGTTCTGTTTTCCGTTGGGGCTACCTGTAACGATAATTAAAAAATGGGTTTTTAGACTAACCTTATTACAAATTTTATGGATTTTCTGTTTTTAAGATTTTTGATAATATAACGAGTAATAAATGTATTTACTTCCCGTATAATATTATATAATATTCGTGATATTCGAATTAAGTAACACTGTATTCCACTAACGAAACTGAAATTATTTAACCTTTGGAGATCGAGAATAAAAAAATATACGAAAAAATATAAAATTGTCCATTCAATTTTATATTGCGTCATATACACCAGATGTACCTTTATCTTTTGTACCTTTATCTTGGTAATTTGAGCCTATTTTCCATTATCTTGGGGTTTTATAAACAAAAAAAACACGTATTTCGCAATACTCTCGAGTTACATAACCCATATTTCCCATTATCTTGGGGTTTTATAAACAGAAACATGTATTTCGCAATACTTTCCCCCCTATTTTCCATTATCTTGGAATCGCCTACGCATTTTCAACCATACGCCCTCACAATGTACCGTTATCTTGGTAACATGACCCTATTTTCCGTTATCTTGGTTCAATTTAGCCCCAAACTTTCTCAAACAGGTTAAATAATTGAAATCAGTTTCATTAATGGAATGCGGGGTTACTAAATTCGAATTTCATGATTATTATATAATATTATGCGGGAATTAAATACATTTACTTTTTTGTCATGTTATTCCCGACGTGGTGACATCGGCACCGTCAAGTCCATCAGTCATTATTGATTCCGGAAGCCCGATAAATTATCACCCAATCAATATCAGAATTTGTTCAGTTGGCCTAGGCCATGTGTAATTTACGCATTTGTCAATAACGTCATTATATAAAAAAAAGTTTTTTTGAAAAAATACCGATCAAAACACGAACTAAGAACAAAGCCTTCAATCCTCGAGGTCGACCCGTCGGTTCTTTTGTACACGCTAAAGAAAAAATGTAAATTAGGGAATTGATCCAAAAACCATTTTTCTATCGTCTCCTAGTTTAATCAGGTGCAACGCAAACTAAGTTTTAACCTTACGAAGCGTACTTTGCGGCATTGTTCACACGTTTTTGACATAAGTTCACAATAGGCAAAACGACTTGATAAGTACAGTATACGGTAGTCTACGTGAGCCGTAAACTTTCTGAGTTTTTCTATCGAAAAAAGATCAATTCTATATCACTCACTTAAAGCTACACCACCTGACGGGTTTTCTGGCCCATATCCTACTCAGCGTTTCACATGAATTTCCGCCGTCTTTTCCCCCGCATTTTCTAGATCTCAAGCTAATGATTTATTCAGGTCAATGTCGCGATGGGTGAGGCGACTTCGGGGAAATTCTCTGCGCAAAACAAAGGCAATTTTTGGCGTCTCCCTCGTTAAAAACAGCCAACAATACGGACAGCCGTTACCTTTACCTCTGCAATACGCCCTTCAGTACCTACGCCGTACCTCATTGAATGACAAGGGCATCTTCCGGAAGTCGGGAGGTAAAACACGAATCACAAAGCTCAAACAGGCAATGGAAGCCAACCCAGAAGATATCGAAATCTGCTTTGAGGATTTTTCCTCTTACGATATTGCCGATGTGGTCAAGGGCTACTTTCGGGATCTGCCGGAACCACTAATGACCACAAAGTTGTCCCAAACGTTTACCTCCATTTTCATTGGTAAGTTCAAAATTGAGTTTTAAAATAACCGACCCTAAAGTGAATATTTTTAACGGTTCAGTCTGAAAATAAAAAAACGACCTAAATGGTAAATGACCTTAATGACCCTTTAGTTCAGGGCAAAGCGGTCCCATGAAAATCAATTGTATTTAATATAAACTTACCAGTTATCTTAACAATTGTGTTACTCAAAAAATGTTAAGATAATTGGGTAGAACGTTTGGTTACATAATTGGAATTTACGATATTTTTGGTCCAAAAAGTGTTTAGATAACACAACTTTGTTTAGATAACTGGTTAGGAGGTTATTTGATATTTTCTGTCTCTTCATGATTGTTCATTAATTTTCTTTTCTAGATATCCCGCCGCAATATCGCCTCCGTGCGGTGCAATCTGCCATTCTACTGCTGCCCGACGAAAATCGCGAGGTGCTACAGACCCTGCTCTACTTTCTGTCCGATGTAGCGTCGAAACAGCGCGAAAATCAAATGCCCGCTCACAACCTTGCCGTCTGTTTCACACCCTCACTCTTTCACCAGCACGTTAACCCCCAAAAAACCGCGAGTACATTTTCGCGTCTCTCGCGCCGCCGCAGCTTTGACCTCAAGAAGCCAATGGCGACGCCCGAAGAGTACTCGATAACCGAATCACGCGCCGTTATCGAATGTTTCACGTTTATGATTGAAGAATGTAAAAACCTTTTCAAAATTCCGAGCGAGATGATGACCCAATGTCGTCTAACCGTCATGGAGCAAGCGGAAGATATTCTATTTTCCGAATTCGGTTACTGCCCCCTGGGCAATTTGCCGGCCCTTACCGAACATGTGGACCGAAAACTGGCCCGGGACTATGGCCACAATTGGCTCAAGTACAGTCAATCACCCTCAAATGTTAGCATTTCGATTCGAACCGAGGATGATGGAATCCCATTAAAACTGTTCCGCTCAAAGTTTGTCGTTAACGCCCAGCCCGCCGATGTGCTCAATTTTATTTTGAATGGGCGGCGATACTGGGATTTGGATTTGATTGAATTTCGAAAGA
>SCLG01000025.1:580354-591378 GCA_004367875.1 Oikopleura albicans
CATTTATCGGACGATGCTCATTTATCGGACGCTATTTTGGAGAACCGAAAACGTCCGATAAATGGTGAAGGACTGTAATTTAATTTTTAATCTCCTGCTGGTTGAACGACTTACTTGTATTAATTTTGTTAACTTTAGGGGCGTTAACTTCCGTAGACAGGCGGTCTATACGGTATAGACTACAGTCCTTAACCATTTATCGGACGTTTTCGGTTCTCGAAAATAGCGTCCGATAAATGAGCATCGTCACAAAAGAGATCATTTTTTATTATAATGACCCCATTTTGGCCAACAAAGCGTCCGATAAATGGTGAAGGACTGTATACCACATAACTTAACTGAAAAACAAAATGTCAAAAAGCTGGCCCTTTTTGAGCTGAAACGTTTATACAGTAGGTCCTCCTCTCCTGGGCACTTTTCCAATACTTTCTCCGTTACGCCGCGCCGAAGCCCAATGCATAGATTAAATAAATAAAATATAATCAGTGACATTCGTTCAAAGTTAATATTACTCTAAAATTAACCTTTTTAAAAATAAATTTATTAACTGAAGACAAAATAAACTAGTCATCAGGTATTTAACCACACAAATAGAATATCTCACAAGATTCCGGGAATGATCAAGAAAAATCATAAAACATTTCATAAAAAAAAATCATAAAGTTTACTGTTCAAGCCAATCATAGTTCCTAATTTAGGCGCAAAGAAATCCTGAAGAATTTACCTGAATTAGGAACTGCAATTGGCACATTTATACCAGCAAAAAGTCCGCGCAATTATGTTGCCGGATATTTCGTCATACAGTGGGTATTTTTTTGCCAGTCAGTGGCATTTTTGGGCCCTTTTCTCGATCATTTTTCAAAAAAACTGTTACGATATTACTTCCACAACTGTATTTTCGTAATACAGTCCTTACTCCTTTTTCGGACGCTTTTTCGGCCAAAATGGGGCCATTCTATTTAATCTAATAGAAAATGATCCTTTTTGTGACGTTTTCGGTTCTCGAAAATAGCGTCCGAAAAAAGATTAAGGACTGTATCCCATAATTATTCGCCTACGCCTTACTATTTGTACATGGGGTGTTCGATAAAACGGGAGTGGTTCCTTATATAATTTGCCTGCTAGATGCTTGCTGATAAAATAAAACATTTGAATTTGTGATTTCTTATACAGTCCCGACCTTCCAATTGTGCAATTTGCGTTTCCGAAAAACGTGCACAATTGGGCAGTCGTGCACAATTGGAGAGTCGTGCAAAATTTGGTAAAATTGTCATTATCAAGTTAACTACTAGTTTTTTAGGGCGTTTTCGAGTCATAAATATACACAAAATTGATTCCTTTATCGTTTAGAACTAAAAAATAACAAATTGAATCAACAAGTTTTGCCTGGCAAACCAAAAATACTTTTTGCCAGTCTCGTAAAATTCCCTGAAAAAGTGCACAATTAGGCAGACGTGCACAATTGGAGGGTGCACAATTGGAAGGTCGGGACTGTATTTGATACATTGAAATGCTGTACCGAATAAAATAAAATGAGTATGAAAATAAGTTATTTATTACAAAAATATATAATTTTGATTTATACAGTACAAATATTGGTACGGAAAAAAAAGAGAAACAGCGGAATATGAAAGATTATGGGATGTAGGAACGAGGAGTTAAAGCCCAATCGGCTCAATAGCACCAACTTCAGTTTTCAGGCGATCATCAGTGATCTCGAATTCTTCATTCAAAATCTGCATTAGTTCTGAAAATTAAATTAACTTGTGCAAAACTGGCGAGAACTTGAACTGCGGACGTTTTTAGTCTTCACCCAAAAAAAAAAGTGAAAAAAGGCATGATTTCTATAAAAAATTATTACCCGTGTCGTTCTAAACGTATATGTCCGGTTCTAAATTTACACCCAAAAAAGTGGATAAGGCCATGATTTATCTAACAAAATGACTTGACCTTAGTACAAAAAAGATGACTTGACCTTATAGCCAGACCCCCTGTAACGTTATCTTAACGTCATTAAAGACCTGAATGATTACGTGCAAAAATCTTACAGGAGGTCTGGTTATAAGAAAGACTGACTTGGCCTTATAACCATTTGAAAAAAATGGAGGTTCCCGTCTTGGAGTTTCCCATCTTTTTGAAATTGTCAGTCTCAGATATATATCTTACGTTCAACATTATGTCGCGATAAATGATTATTCTGCAGAAGATCTNTGAAAACTGACTTGACCTTATAACCAACCCCATTTTTTAACATTTTTGCAGAATTTTTTTCCCAAAAAATATGGTGGGGAGGTCTTGACTCACAAAAAAGTGAAAAAAGACATGATTTACCTTGAAAAAAACTGACTTGACCTTAGTGCAAAAAAACTGACTTGACCTTATAACGGCACAAATGGCTGACCTTATAGCCAACCCCCCTGTAAGATGTTTTATTTTGTACTTGTTATTTTGTCTTCACCCAAAAAAAAGTTTAAAAAGACATGATTTTTATAAAAAAATTATTACCTGTGTCGTTCTAAACGTATATGCCTCGTTCTAAATTTACACCCAAAAAAGTAAAAAAAAACATGATTTATCTAAATACAATATAAGTTATAGCGATCACACCTTGTGACTTTATAACCAGACCCCCTATAATGTTTTCTTAACGTCATTAAAGACCTGAACCTCCAAAAATCTCACAGGAGGTCGGCTTATAAGAAAGACTGACTTGACCTTATAAGTTATAACCATTTGAAAAAAAATGGAGGTTCCCGTCTTGGAGTTTCCCATCTTTTTGAAATTGTCAGTCTCAGATATATATCTTACGTTCAACATTATGTCGCGATAAATGATTATTCTGCAGAAGATCTCCGGCGCAACTCCCAAGAACGGCTTTTAGATCTTCCATATGATTTTCCTTTTGAATTAAATTTTTTCGCATCTCAACAATATCCGTGTGAACTTCTTCTCGATTCTTCTCGAGTGTCAAAATTTCTGAAAAAAAAAATTAACAACTGTATTTTTAGCATATGTTTGAACCTAAAAATGTACCGTGACCTTATATTATAGGTCTTCGTCCAAAAATAGTAAAAAAGATATGATTTAAAAAAAAAATTCCCAAAAAACTTATTTTGAAATTACCATTACACCCTAGTCTCAAAACGCCAAAAAAGACATTATGTTTATAAAAAAATTACTACTCGTGTTTTTTACCCGTGTCGTTTTAAATGTATATGTCTCGTTCTAAATTAAAAACCCAAAAAAAGTGAAAAGGACATGATTTATCTTGAAAATAACTGACTTGACCTTAGTGCAAATAAAACTGACTTGACCTTATAACGACACAAATGACTGACCTTATAACCAACCCGCCGTATAGTTGCTTAAATATTAAAATTACCTTGTTTTTGATCATCAAGTTGATCTTGAAGATTAGAGAGAGCAGTGGCTTTGCTTTCAATTTCGGCTTCACGCTGTTCAAGCTTGGTCAGCTCAGCGTTTGCCTCTTTTAATTTTTTCTTGAGCTGGGCAATTATGACGGCTTTGGCGTGTGATTGGTGGGCAAGTTCGATTTCAGTCTCGGCCAGACTATTTTGCTTTAAAATTGCCTTTTCAAGCTTTTCGGCATATTCACATGTTTGTTCGTCGATATCGCTATTTAAAGGATTCGTTTTTTCAACATAGTGTCAAAACTGTCAATATTTAATACCTTAAATATCTGAAAAAATTTTAACCATTTGGTTTTGATTTGAAGTCTCAAAAAAGCCCATAAGGCCTTAGTGCAAAAAAGAGCATAACAGCTTATAGCGGTCCAAATTTCAGAATTTTATACATGGGGGGGGTGGTTATAAAGACTGACTTGACCTTATAACCAACCTAATTTTTTTCTTTCGATACAAAAATTATGAATTTTTGGGAAATAAATATAGCGAAAAAATGACTTGACCTTATAACCAACCATTTTTAAAGCATTTTCTTCACCCAAAAAAAAAGTGACAAAAGACAGGATTTCCATGGAAAAAAGTGACTTGACCTTTGTGCAAAAAAACTGACTTGACCTTATAACGGCACAAATGGCTGACTTTATAACCAACCCCCCTGTAGATGTTTTGCTCTGAAAACGTCAAAAATATCACATCTTGGTCCATTTCAATTAATTTTCGGACAATCGTTTAAGGAGTACTGATCATAATCAAAGTCATATAAGACCATATAGCGGACAACATCCTCAACCTTATAACCACCCCCTTTTTAAACAGGTATCAGATGTCTTTTGTTTATTTTAAATTTGGAATCCTCCCTACGTGTTGTTTCGAGCTTCCGGAGCGCGAGTTTGACTTGCTGATTTTCGCGTAATGCGCGTTTAATCGTTGGCGCGACTTGGGCATCGGAAGCTTTACGAAATTCGGAAGCGGATTCATTAACCCGTCGGATCATGTCTTTTTTAAGTCTGAGTAGATCCTCGCGCTCTCGCTTTGCTAGAAGCTCATCTTCGTGCTCGTATTCCTTTCGTTGAATTTCGACGTCGAGCTCTAACTGTCTCTCGCGCGCTTCGATTTCTTCACGCACCTATTTTTAATAAAAAAACATGAATTTATTAAAAAAAAAATTAATTTATTTAAAAAAAATTATTATTAAAAAACTGTAAGGCTTCGAGGAAAAGGCACCAGCTATTCCAGGAGTGTTGGTTATAAGGTCAAGCCGTAAAAGACTGGCGTGACTCTATAAGTTCATCATAAGGTCTAAGTTTGTTGGAGTACAAAATTCGGACTTTACCAGAAAAGACATGATTTTTTGGGAAAAAAGTTCAAAAAGACACCATGACTTTTACCAAAAGAGAATAAGGTCGAAACAGACATGACCTAATGTAATAAATGTCTTCAACCTATTGCAAAAGAAAAACTAATTTGACCATATAACGGTCACAATGTCAGACCTTATAACTAACCAATTATTAAAGTCCCATATTCACATTTTGAAAGTGTGTCAAGAATAAAAAAAATCATGAATTTTGAACTTACTTCCTGGAAATGTATCAGCGACTTTATTTCATCCTGGTAGGATTTTATTTCGGCATTTAGTTGATCTTGCTTTTCTTGGTGACTATTTTCTTCGTTTTCGATTTGCGTCATTAGGGTTTTGACGGTTAAATCAAATTCTTGTTTGGAGCCTTCCAAAGTCTCGGCTAAATCCGTAGCCTAAAATTAATTTCAATAACTAATAACGTCATCTGATAGTACAGAGAAAGAGGTTGGCTATAAGGTAAATAACAAAATCAATATACATTTGTTAGATTATCTAAAATGGGTAAATTTTTGGCGAAAAACGTGGAATTTGAGTAAATATATTTTATCCGATAAATGTGAATCACGATTTTCAAATAAAAAAAAATTAATTAAAATTCCTAAAAATTTGAGTAAATTAATTTAGTTAAGGTCTTTTTGTGAAAAGCTTTTTTTTATAGAAGTTTTTTACAAAGAAAAAAATACATCTAAAAAGCTTTTTACAAAAAGACCTTTAGGTAAATTAATTTACCGAAAATTTTAGGGATTTTAATTATAATTTAAAATATTTTTTAAATTTATTTTTTCAAATAGATGGACCACTGAAAAAAAGGCTATTGTCAGTATTTCTACCTCTTCAGTTTTCTTCCGCAATTTATCGTTTAAAAAGGCGATGACTCGTTTCTTCTCCTTTTTAATCTCATCGATTTGTTTTTCATTTTCCAATCGATGAAAAACGGTGTGGTTTAACTCTTCTTCGACGCGTTTAATTTTATTGTCCAGTGAGAGCAGTTGGTACTCGTAGAGCAGTTTGTCAACTTCGGTTACTTTATCCGGATCGCCGGCTTTTTCGGCGGCGGGTTTTGCTCCGTCGCCCTTTTTATCTTTCTTTTTACCTTTTTTCGGCGGCATTCTAAACAGATAATGCGTGGTTATACAAACAGCAAGTGCTGTGTTGATTATACATATAATCAAAGAACAAAAGCATATCAAGAAAACTTAGATAGTCGGTAGTTCTTGTTCTTGCCACATTCTTCACGCTTCCGAGCGAAAAAATATTATCGTGGAAGCAAAGAAAAAAAACAAATTAGGCTCGAAAAGTGGCAAGAACAAGATTTGGGGGGTTTTCGCGGGGAATTTCAAAGATTGAGATTTCTGTTTTTTTTTCTTTTTTATTTATAATGATTTTTAACAACTATAATTATTTTTCCCAGATTCGTGTGTTGATTACGATTCTAAATACATGTATTGAAAAATAAATTGATATAAAAAAAAATATTTTTGGTCTTTTTTTCACTTTTTTTGTTCACAATTAATGATTATCATTTTAATATTTTTTTTTCCGTTTTTTTTTCATTATGATTCATAATTTATGAAGACTTCAATATTTTTTTTGATGTTGCTTTTAACGTACAAAATGTGAGACGATCAGGAATATTTACCCTCCTTTGACAGGTCTTCAAAAAAGCGCAAAAAGACATTTTAAAGATTTTTTCCCAAAAAGCATCCTTCACAAAAAACTGACTTGACCTAATAATGGTCACATTTGCGACAAATAATCTCACGCCTTCCAAGAGTTAAAAGTTGAAAATTTGGCGACGAAATATAGTAATTAAGGACTGTTTTTAACTCGCAGGGGGAAGTGCGTGTAAATAGACACGTAACTTGTTTTTTCGTCGATTTGAGGCATATGGAGGCCCCGAAGGGCAAAACCAGTATTGCTGACCCCCCTAAATTTTTCGAGAAAATTCGATTGACGGTGTTTTTTGCGTAGGTTGGAGATTTCAAACAGCTTGCTAGGGGGCCCTGGTGGCCCAAATCAATTTCTGATTATTCAGATCGACGTAGTTT
Organism: Oikopleura albicans; assembly: GCA_004367875.1. NCBI lineage: Eukaryota > Metazoa > Chordata > Appendicularia > Copelata > Oikopleuridae > Oikopleura > Oikopleura albicans. Next base: position 587,191 of record SCLG01000025.1, read on the forward strand.
GACGAGCTCTACAACTTGGCTTTACCAGTTTTTTTTGAATTATTGCTAATTATTGTGAATTAAGTGCGTGTTTATTTACACGCTTTTTTCCCCTACGGGTTCCCAAAAACTCCTTCCCCCTGAGAGTAAAGAATGGGAGGTGTTAGAATAACATAATAGTAAATGTGAAATAATAAAGTCAGCCTTAAATCGAGACAAAATAAATAAACACTCCCGACTATGATAAAAATGCACGATTGCTATAATGCGCACATTTTCCGAAAATGCAAAATGCATATTATAAAGGCCGTAACTGTATTATTGTGTTTGGTATCATCTTTTAACAATTTGGAATGAAAGACATAAAATGACTACAGTCCCTACCTGTAAGTCTAAAGTTGATTTAGCTAAAGGTACGGTGATGAAAATTAGCATTTTCGGGCAATTGACAATTTACAAGTGTATATTTATTTTGATTACAGACCCGGCCTTCTAAAATACTATAGTTCTAAAATCCCGACGTTGTAAAAAATTTAGTTGGACGGTTAACTGTGGATCCTGGGTATTTTTTGTAAAAAAATTTTAACTTTGACTAAGGAGAAAAATGCAGTCTGAACTAAGAAGGAATGAATCGATTTAACTCGCACGCATCAGTTGGGCCATTATGACTAAGACACGTTTTTCATCTTCAGCTTGAATCCGTCATCGTTAATCATCCAGTCTTCTCTGCCCACGGCAAATTTTATCGGTTTGAAGGTTGCTGATTGGTTCATTTTTTCTCGAATTTCTTTTGGCGAAACTTTAAAATCCTTTGGGCCATCTGTGAGGAGATAACGTTGGGTAACTGTTGATCGATTTTTCGGGATTTTTATAATTGGCTCGTCTTTATATGAGTTTTTCAAATAAAAATTTTCGTCGTCAATTTTTATAATCAGGACGGCATGAGATACGCCACTGTTTCGCTTTTCGATATTCACGATCGTATTTACCTAAACCAAAGTAAATAACTCCCTTACTAGTTTTCTTAACACTAATTATCTTACCACCAATTATCTAAACACAATTATCTAAACACAATACGATGAGCAGCATCCAACTCAACTCCGAGGGGCAACCTGGTGCCTTTTAGGCACCAAGCGCCCCTTTACGACGATTTAAGGCATCTAGAGGTCCCGTAGGGCTAAACCGATATTGCTGAACCGCCATCAACTTTTCGAACAAATAAGATCGACGGTGTTGCCGATAATTTTTGCCGATCGGAAGTCCGGTTAAAAAAGCCATTTTAACTCTACTTAGCCGATTTGTCATTTAAATGACAAACCGAGGTTTTTCGCATATTCTGTCTCACTTGTATACGATATTTTCAAACGAACTCAAAAATAAGACTTTTCAAGTCAAAAGACATATTTTGATTGCTTAAATCATANATGATCGACAAAATTTTGACGAAATATTTCTTTGACGAAGTTCTTTGACGAAGTTCTTTGACGACTCGTTTTTGACGAATCGATTTATTTGACGACTTTTTTGTTGACGAAAACACCATAGGCCGAAAAATATATGTTAGTAAACAGTTCCCTTTCCAAATGTTTTTCCCACTTTGTCAAATATTGGTATTGGTGGCACGACAGATTTAAATTTTGGTGCATTTTTTACGTCGTCACTTTCTTCACGGAAGAATTTAGTTCCGTACGGAATCGCCCCGTATTTTGAGGTTGTATGTAGAAGAGGTTCGTATGATTTGGAAATCGTTCGGCGATCCGGAAAACTCTAAAATCGTTAGTGATAAATTGTAATTTAACTGTTTTGGGATAATAAGGGGGTCAAATTTCAAAATTTAGAATTTAACGTTTGCATAAAGGTTATGCATATAATGGGCAATTTATTCTGTAATACACCGCGTGCGCCGTTATGTTTCACAAAAGAAGTTCTTAAAAAACTGAAACATAATAGCGGGAAACATAACGGCACACCCGGTATATTTCAGAATAAACTGCCCATTGTATGCATAACCTATCTACAGACGGTAAATTGTAAATGTTGAAATTTGACCCCTTTTTATCCCAAAACAGTTAAATTGTTGAGTTAAAACATTTTTCTGAAATCTAACCATTGGTTTGTTTTGAATGCGTTTCGTCCATTCCATATCTCTATCAGCTCGAGCCTGTTGATCGGCAGATTCAAAAGCAGTTGCGACTCGTAAACTGGGACTCAGTGCTCGGTATCGTTGATTATGAACTTCGTTTGCATCTCGAAACGGGCCTAAACAGTTTAAATCAAAATCATACAGGGGGTGGTGGACTATAAGATCAAGTCAGTCTTGAAATAAAAGTGTAAAATAACCTTGAATGCGTTTTTTGCTGGGCGCATTTTTAAGTGGCGGTAATCTGTTTCGTTCGACTAGGACATTTTCCGGCTGGTTCGGGAATAGTTGATTTCGTTCTTGTTTACTAAGCGGTTTAACGGCCGATAGGAGGCGCTCGAAATCGTTTTGCGGAAACCATGGCGAAGAAAACACCCCATTTATTTGATATGTGCTGCGCATATAGTGCAGTCGTCTGGCCTGAAGCATTTTTTCCTGCTCCTCAACGCGACGATTTTCGCGTTCTTGCTCTTCTTCTTGAGCTTCAACATATTGGGCCAACGCATCTCGAACGTCCGCATTTCGACGAACTACACTCTAAAATAGAACTGTCGTAATCACGATCAAAAAATGATAGAAGAAGTACCATAATATCATGTTAAACCAAGATACAATATCACCCTGTTTTTAATCTGAAACTGACCTAGAGGGTCAAATTTCAAGTTTGATTTTTAAAATATCATATGCTGTTTATATATTGGTTATCTTATAAAACCTCATCGAATGAATACCATGACGGCGTATTTCGAGTTTGTAATTTGACACCCTACAAGGGTCATATTACAAAACATCCCCATTTTTGACGAAATAACCCTACAGGAGTCATATTACAAAACATCCCCATTCTAACGAAATACACCCTAAAAAGGATAGTCCTCATCACGGTCAAAAATATGATTGAATGAGTACCATAAACTGGTCAAAAGGGGGTCGAATTTCAAGTTCGAAAATTTTGAGCATATTCGTAATCGCCTTAGGACCAAAACAGCGTATTTCGTACAGGTCATAATTTGACACCCTTAAGGGGTCATATTACAAAACTGGTATCTCGCAGTTANTATAAAACCTCATCGAATGAATACCATGACGGCGTATTTCGAGTTTGTAATTTGACACCCTACAAGGGTCATATTACAAAACATCCCCATTTTTGACGAAATACACCCTACACACATCGCAACTTACATCGAGATAATGTTTCCTTGCATAATAGTTGTGTTTGTATTTTCTTGTGTAGTAGCCTCGCCAACGTGATTGTATTCGGGTTGCCATTTCAACATAATACCCACTTCGCATTGCATCCACAGCTGATCCCACAATTTGTTGAAATCTCTTTCTACCCTGGTAACCCCTAAAGCATGACTGGATTAGGGTGGCCTGGCGGTGCAAATACACCATGTATTTCCTCAATTGGATACCTCGCCACCATGCTTGAATACGAACCGCCGCTGAAATAAATTGTAATATAAAACATTGAGATGATTACAGGAGTAGGTTATAAGGTCTTAAGGAAAAATACCATAAATGCATTTTCGAAAGACCTTATAAACATCTGAAAATTTTTGTTACGGAACCGGTTTTTTTTTCAAATGAAAAATATTCCGGTTATAAAAACCAATAAAAATATTATATTTTAATTACCTTGAAATTCTCGTTGTCGTTCTTGATCAGCTTCATTTTGAAGTTGATAAATTTCTTCGGTCACATCCGAATTTCGAAGGTTTAGATACTTGCTCATTCAAGTATTACTCTAAACTAAAAAAATATTGTAACGGCTGACTCATAAATAAAGATAATTAAGTAGAAAAATTCGAATTATAATTTTATAATTGATATGATTTCGTTTGATGAAATCGTACCTATACAGGCCCAAAAGGCACCGCGATTTTCTAAAAAATCGTGGTTCGAATAAAACGTTTTTTGAAGAAAACTTAATCGAACAACAAGAAAAAATCGTATTTCGTAGAGGAACTCCTAAGAAAACGCTTTCTCTGAAAGACCGCGGTGCCGGCCAAAAATATGAAAGCAACATTTGTTTTTTCCAGGCTGAGAGCAGCAATGTTTTG
>SCLG01000025.1:599831-617347 GCA_004367875.1 Oikopleura albicans
GCAAAAAACCACCAAGGAGAAATGGTCATTAAGGGAATTGGAACACATGTACACACAACAGTTAAAACAAGAAACATTCGTCGTCCCCACACGTCACTAAAATGTATGCTTCATTTACCAGCTTACTTGTCGCGATAATGCATTGTTCCACTTTGGTGAAAAAAAATATTAATTTACCTTAACGCGCCGAGTAATGGTGCTGCCAAGAAAGACAGAAGACCTTTGATGCCTTGGACCAATCCATTGATTAAAAATGTATGCGGTCCAAACGTTTCACTAAATAATTTTCATTTAGTAATTAAGATTATTAAGGCTCAAAGGCGACGTTCGGCATCTTATTCAATAGGACTTTTCATGGTCATTCCGAATATGCTATTTAAAAATTGAAATGTTTGAAATTTGACCCCTTTTGACCCTTAAAAGCGGGTCAAATTACAAATTGCTTGTATAGAGACGTTCGGCGGCCTATCATTGAATAGGATTTTTAATGGTGATTCCGAATATGATATTTAAAAAATGTAATTGTTGAAATTTGACCCCTTTAGACCCTAAAAAGGGGTCTAATTACAAATAGCTTGTATACCGACGTTCGACCCCTCATTTGGTAAGACTTTTTACAGTCAGACTTTTCAGATGAAGTCATTGAACGTAAGTACGACAACTAACTCAGTTTATTTTTTCTCAAATAATTTCAAAGACCAACCTGAGGACAGCGAGCATTGGCGTGGTAAGCAACCCCCAGGCAAAAAATTCGAGGAAAATGACAACGACAGCGTGATAAACGGATGGTTTACTATCATGTTGTAAAAACCCGTTTGCTTCTCGTTTATTATCCTCCCGGCTGTTGCTTTTTCGGCGGCGGTATGATTTCCGCTAAGGTTGTTTTTTTAGGAGAACGCTGTTTTTCAGCAGATTTGGCAAAAGCGTGAGTCACGAGCTCTAAAGTACATTCGGCTTGGTTGTAAGGTCATATACAAGACCTCAAAGACCTTAACTGTATATTATAACACGGTGATTGGTCATAAGGTCTTAAGCAATTAATGTGGCCAAAATTTTTAAGACCATTAGACCTTACAACCATCAGAAAAAAATTAGATGATAAAATTTTTTTCCAAAATTAATTTTCGTGATATTTTCCACAACATGGATATGACGGTAATAAGTAATTACTAAATTAAATTAACAATTATTCTATATGAAATTTGGCCGCAAAATTTTTTTTTCTAGATTTCGATAAAATTGTCGTCGGTTTTTGTAAATTGTTGTTTTGTAATTTATAGACTAAAATTATAAATTATAATTCTCTTGGCCTAAAACTTGATTTAAACTGGATTAAAACAGACCCCCTGTATGTAATTCACATTCATTCAATATAAAACGGAATTTATTATTTCATATTATATAAATGTATAAACAATTTGAGAAAATCGAACAAAAAAAAAACATTACGAAAAAAGACTGTTACCTAAAAAGGTAAACTCTAATTAAAATTTTCGATAATTTGACAAAACATCCAAAATTTCTGAGAACTGTTTATTTTAGCGCAGTTGTTATTTTTTATGATAACCGTTTTAATGTCGAAAAAATTAGCCCTCTTGTTACAAAAAAAAAATCCACGAATTCTGCTAAAACTTGAGAAAAAAAAACGCGTTCTTCTAAAAAAACTGACCTTAACCCCCATCACCGCGACTTCTTCAGTATCGCATTGTATGTCCTCGTCTGGCGTAATTTCTTCTTCACAAGTCATCTAATATTCTGCTATTTGTCCATTGAATTTTCAATCGATCTAGAATCGTAAAAAAAAAATAAATAACAAAAAATAAAAATAATAAAATATTTTATGGAACTGTATTTTTCAGATAAGTGGAATGCCTGGAGCAGCGTGCTGACCATTATTATGATATACATGATCGATTTTTCTTCACATGATATATATATATATATATTACCGGCATATTATTACTTTAAACATATTCTATTCAAATTATGTAAAACAGAACAAAACAGTACGGGGAAGTGTCCCTAAAATTACATTGATGAAAATAAATCCCAAAACTTGAAATACACAGGGTGCGCAGTTATCTTACGAAAATTGCCGCTCGTACGCTTATCTTGCGAATTTTCAGAATTTTGTTTTTCGGGATTTATAATAGTTATGTACTATGCACTGAGCAGTTATCTTGCGAAAAAACGCTTATTTTGCGACTTTTCAAGGACCAAGTTCGCAAGATAACTGCGCACCCTGTGTAATACAGGGGGTCTGGTTATAAGTTCAAGCCCAAAAAAGTAATTGACCTTAATGAACTTAAAAAACTGACTTGACCTTATAACCATTTGAAAAAAATGGAGTTTCAAAAAAAAAGTGTCAAACGACATGATTTTATAGAAAAAAGGTGCAAAATGACATGATTTCTATGGAAAAAACTGGCTTGACTTATAATCAGACCCTCATGTCCTCGAGTTCACGTACAGTCAGGGGTCTCTACAAAGACTTCTTTTCTTTTTTGCAAGTCAAAAGTACACATCTAGAGACCCTTGAGTCAAGGGCCTTGACTATAATTAAAACAACAAGGCGTTTTTTTAGAAATTTAAACAAATCGATATTTAACTGCTTACCCGGTTTAGCATAGCATAGACTAAGGAAGGAACGATTAATACTAGTATAATACGTCAACCCTATTAGTAGTACCAAAAAAAGAATATGAGACATTTTTAATAGAAGATGAATTTGAATAACGTATTTTTTTTTATCACAATACATATTATAAGCTTATTTTAAAATTCATTATCATTAACTAGACTAGTAATTGTGTTTTTACCGATAATTGATAACTTTTCTTTGATTTGTTTTATCGTGATTATTTTATGATTACCCTATTTTCACGAGACCGTCGGTTGTATAATACATATGTATACAATTTGTAATATACCTTTGTATGAATATAAAAAAGTATGTGTTTTCTTTTAGCTTCAGAAAATCATATTGAAACCATCAAGAAGATCTTTATGAAAAATTCTAAAACATAAACCCCTGAAATAGAATATGCGGAACAAAACAAATTAAAATAAATACAAGGTATAATTTTCGCATCTTTTCAAATTTTATATTTATAAAGCTTTAGCTTTTGTGAGACGTCTATTTCCAAAGGGTTATTGACCAAAGGTTTTCATTTTGTTCGTAAAATTGTGATTTAAAATTGAAATCTAGAATGTAAAGGACTGGTCTAAGAAAAGGAATGCAAAATTATGTATATACAGTTCTGTATTTTCGGAACCAAATGTTTATTTAGAAACGACACTTTTTATGCATTTTTAATAGTCTTTAACATCGACTATGTTACATAGTCGTTGAAAATACGTTTTCAAAAACGCCCATATGGCGAGTTAGAAGTGTAATAACTAAACATTATAACTTATAAAAATTTACAAGTAACCGCATTTTTTTTCTCACGTTCATTTGTTCTTCTTGCTCAATTGAAAGCAAAATATTTTTTGTACAAAATCTATGTTTTTTTTTCAGAAAATAGCTCAAGCCAAATTGTTTAAATAAATAAATTAAATTGTGTTTAGAACATCACTTTAGATGTCCTACATTTAAAAATAAAATACATTTGAAAAAAGTGTCAAACGACATGATTTTATAGAAAAGGTGCACAATGACATGATTTCAATGAAAAACAGACTTGACCTTATAACCAGATTCTCGTGTACTCGATTCCATGTACAGTTAGGGGTCTAGCTGTGCTCCCTCTAGATTTGCACGTTTTTTGGAAGTCAAAAATTACACATCTAGAGACTATATTAGAGAATTCTATATTAGGAAATATTCTCNAAAAAAAATAAATAACAAAAAATAAAAATAATAAAATATTTTATGGAACTGTATTTTTCAGATAAGTGGAATGCCTGGAGCAGCGTGCTGACCATTATTATGATATACATGATCGATTTTTCTTCACATGATATATATATATATATATATATATTACCGGCATATTATTACTTTAAACATATTCTATTCAAATTAAGTAAAACAGAACAAAATAGTACAGGGAAGTGCCCCTAAAAACTACATTGATGAAAACAAATCCCAAACTTGTAATAATACATGGGGGGTCTGGTTATAAGGTCAAGCACAAAAAGGACTTGACCTTAATGAACTTCAAAAAACTGATTTTACTTTATAGCCATTTGAAAAAAATTGGAGTTTCCCAAAAAAAATGTCAAAAGACATGATTTTATAGAAAAAGGTGCAAAATGACATGTTCTTTATGGAAAAGACTGACTTGACCTTATAACCAGACCCTCGTGTACGCGATTTCACGTACAGTCAGAAGTCTCTAGATGTGCGCCCTCTAGATGTGCACGTTTTTTGGAAGTCAAAAATACACATCTAGAGACCCCTGACTGTAAATAAAAAAAAACAAGGCATGTTTTTAGAAATTTAAACAAATCGATAATTAACCCGATAATTTAACTGGTTACCCGGTTTAGCATATCATAGACTAAGATAGAGTAACAAATAATTCTACTTACAGGGAGGTCTGGTTATAAGGTCAAGCCCCAAAAAAAAAGACTGATCATTACAACTAAATAAGTTATCGGAATAGGTGACATTTTTAATAGAAGATGAATTTCAATAACGTATTTTTTATCATTACATACAGTCCTTAACCATTTATCGGACGCTTACTCATTTATCGGACGCTTTTTTGGCCAAAATGGGGTCATTCTAATAAAAAAATGACCTCTTTTGTGACAATGCTCATTTATCGGACGCTATTTTCGAGAACCGAAAACGTCCGATAAATGGTTAAGGACTGTATTATAAGAATATTTTAAAATTCATTATCGTTAATTAGACCAGTAATGGTGTTTTTTACCGATAATTGATAACTTTTTACTTAAAATTACTTAAAACGTTGACTTGTTTTATCGTGATTATTTAATGATTACCCTATTTTCACGAGACCGTGGGTTTTATAATATACAATGTATGCAAAAGCATGTGTGTTTTCTTTTAGCTTCAGAAAATTATATGGAAACCACCAAGAAAATCTTTATGAAAAATTCTAAAACATAAACCCATGAAATAGAATATGAGAAACAAAACAATGTATCATTTTCGCATCTTTTCAAATTTTATATTTATAAAGCATTTTTTTGAAAAGGCTTGTATTAAAAGGTTTAAAATCAAATACAAGGTCTATTTCTGATTTCGCTGCCGCAGTGGAAACCGATTCGCCAAAGTTTTTCATTTTTTTCGTAAAATTGTGATTCAAAATTGAAATCTAGAATAATAAATCTAAAGGACTGGTCTAAAAAAAGCTGTGTGTAATGCAAAATTGGGTATATACAGTTATGTATTTTCGGAACCCAATTTTTATATAGAAACAACACTTTTTACGCATTTTTAATACTTTAACATAGAGTATGTTACATTGTCGTTGAAAATACGTTTTCAAAAACGCCCATATGGCGAGTTGGAAGTGTAATAACTAAACATTATAACTTATATAACAAATTTATCAAGTAACCGCATTTTTTTCTCACGTTCATTTGTTCTAGTTAACTTCTTGGTCAAAAAGCAAAATATTTTTTGTAAAAAATCCATGTTTTTTTCGGATAATAGTTCAAGCCACATTGTTTAAATAAATAAATTAAATTGTGTTTAGAACATAACTTTAGATGTCCTACATTTAAAAATAAAAGACATTTGAAAAAAAAATTGGAGTTTTCCAAAAAAAAGACATGATTTTATAGAAAAAGGTGCCCAATGACATGATTTCAATGAAAAAACAGACTTGACCTTATAACCAGATCCTCGTGTACTCGATTACATGTACAGTTAGGGGTCTAGATGTGCTCCCTCTAGATTTGCACGTTTTTGGAAGTCAAAAATTACACATCTAGAGACTATATTAGAGAATTCTATATTAGGAAATATTCTGGACGCATATGTGGCATTTTTAATAGAAGATGAATTAGAATTACGTATTTTTTATCACATTACATTAGTATAAGAATATTTTAAAATTCATATCGTTAATTGGTTATGTTTAAGCGTGATTACTTAATGATTAATTTTCACGAGACCGTGGGTTGTATAATATTCAATATATGCATATAAAAAGTCGGTGTTTTTTTTCACCTCATAAAACTCTAAAAACAAAAATCATATCGAAACAATCAATAGTATTTATCTGAAAAAATCTAAAACATAAATCCCTGAAAAGGAATATGAGAAACAAAACAAATTCAAATAAGTACAATGTATCATCTTCGCATTTTTTCAAATTTTATAAAGGTTTCACAAAGAAGATTACAAGCTTTTCCCAAGAGTTTTCATTTTTTTTCTAAAATTGTGATTTAAAATTGACATCTAAAATGTAAAGGACTGGTCTAAAAAAGCTGTGTGTGCAAAAATTGTGTATACAGTTCTGTATTTTCGGAACCCAATTTTTATTTAGAAACGACACTTTTTATGCATTTTAATACTTCAACATAGTCGCTGAAAATACTCACATATGGCGAGTTAGAAGTATAATAACTAAACATTATAACTTAATAACAAATTTACAAGTAACCGCATTTTTTCTCACGCTCATTTTTTCTGCTTAAAACTTCTTGCTCAATTCAAAGCGAAATATTTTTTGTACAAAATATATGTTTTTTTTCAGAAAATAGCTCAAGCCAAACTGTTTAAATAAATAAATTAAATTGTGTTTAGAACATCACTATAGATGTCCTACCTATGGTAAATTTAAAAATAAATAGTTTCATTTTCCTAATTTATTTTTGTTTTCACGACAAATCTTAATATTGGTAAAAAAACTTTTGTAACTTCCCAATCTATTATGAGTCATAGTCTATTCGATGCGGTCTAATTTATAAAAGGAATTCATTTTCACATGATATATATATATATATATTATAATATATATTACCGGCATATTATTACTTTAAACATATTCTATTCAACTTTAGTAAAAAAGAACAAAACAGTACAGGGAAGTGCCCATTGAAATTTCATTGATGAAAATAAATCACACTTGTAATAATACAGGTGGTTATAAGGTCAAGCCCAACAAAAAGGACTTGACCTTAATGCATAAAAATTAGAGTTTCACAAACAAACGGTCAAACGTGAGCTCGAACTTCTGACATAGAAGTCTCTAGATGTGCGCCCTCTAGATGTGCAAATTTTTTGGAAGTCAAAAATACCCCTGATATTTTATGTATTAATATTTATGATTAAATATGTAGCATTTTTAATAGAAGATGAATTGGAATTACGTAGTTTTTCATCAGAATACATATTTTAAAATTCATATCGTTAATTAAACCGGTAATTGTGTTTATACCGCTAATTCATAAATTGTATTTGATTTGTTTTATCCTGATTACTTAATGAGTACCCTATTTTCACGAGACCATGGGTTGTATCAGCAGTTTTTCATGAAAATAAACCAGTTAGATTCTCATTATATTTCTCAAAACAGTTTGAAATTAATTACGCTGAATTTCTTGATTGTTATTATCTTATGGAAAATAAGCCCCGCTAGCTGAAAAATTAAGTCTAATGATTAATAATATACAATGTATGCATATAAAAGTCTGTATTTTTTCTTTTAGCCTCAGAAAATTCAAAAAACAAAAATCATTTCGAAACAATTAAGAACATTTTTACGAAAAATTCTAAAACATAAATCCCTCAAAAGGAATATGAGAAACAAAACAAATTCAACGTATCAATTTCGCATATTTTCAAATTTTATACAGTCCTTACTCATTTATCGGACGATTGCTCCTTTTTCGGCAAAAATGGGGCTATTTTAATAGAAAAATGATCCTTTTTGTGACGATGCTCATTTTTGGACGCTTTTTTCGAGAACCGAAAACGTCCGATAAATGAGTAAGGACTGTATATAAGTAATCTGAAATCTGAAAAAACTCTGTGTAATGCTGCATTACTAATGCACAATTGTATATACAGTTCTGTAGTTTGGGAACCCAATTTCAATTCAGAAACGACACTTTTTATGCATTTTTAATAGACTCAAACATAGCCGTTCAAAATACGTTTTCAATAAACGTCCATATTGCGAGTAAGAAGTGTAACAACTAAACATTATAACTTATAACAAATTTATCAAGTAACCGCATTTTTTCTCACGTTCATTTGTTCTGGTTAACTTCTTGCTCAAAAAGCAAAATATTTTTTGTACAAAATCTATGTTTTTTTTTCAGAAAATAGCTCAAGCCAAATTGTTTAAATAAATAAATTAAATTGTGTTTAGAACATCACTTTAGATGTCCTACATTTAAAAATAAATAGTTTCATTCCCCATAATTTATTTTTCTTTTCACGACAAATCTACACTTGCTGTATATTGGCAAAAAAGAAACTTAGGTAACTTCCGAATCTACTATGAGTAATTGTATATGTTTTTTTCAAAGTGGTAACTGCACCACCAGCATTTATATATCTGATAAAAGAAATTCATTTTAAAATAAGTTGTTAGAAATAATAAAATAGTTTATTAATGGATTACAGTCCTTACTTCCAATACGGACGTTTTTTATTCTCGAAAATATCATCCGAATTGGGCTGATTGTCCATTTTTCGACTGCTTTGGGGCATTTTTTGACAAAAAGCGTCCTTAGTGGAAGAAATCGTCCGTATTGGGAGTAAGGACTTTATTAGCACCTTAGACAGTGGACAAGAGATTGTCCATATATAGATATAGAAAGATAATATAAAGTAGTAATATAGATTTAAAAGTACAAAATAATAACTTGATTTTATTAACACGAATTGAATAAATAAAAATATTTGATAATATCGTGCAATCAGTACAGTCTTTACTTATTTACACATCACACAAATAAGAAAAGTAGCTAAAAATACGCAACATTTGTTAAAAATCAGACGAAAATAAAAACCGTTAAAACAATGAACCAAATAGTCCTGTTTTAAAGCTCGATTTTCGTAACCCCTGAAAACATAATGATAATGATTGTTCCGACAACCGATTTCTTTCTACTTCAGTAGTTCCTAGGCCCAAAAGTGAGTAAACAGGATTATGTAAACATTTTTATGATTATATATTTATTAACCACCGATTTCCATATTAGGAACTATATTTATAATAAACTATTAATAAATGATAATAGCCAATAATAACGGGCCAATAATCGCTCAAAAATAATGTCAGATTCGGTTTATCCATTAAATATGTCTTTTAATAAAAAATATCATCATTAATAGGGTTGAATGATAATACCAACACACCATTACCATTTCTAAATGTGTACATTTTTTTAAATTTTAAAACATATTAAAGCATTAAGTTTTAATTCATTAAACAGTTCGCCAAATTGCTTCATTTACTTAAACATACAATAGAGCAGTGAACGGTAGAAAAATTTTAGCCAAAAACTGGTTTTTGAGTACTTCCGCGACCACAATTTCGGTTGCCAAATGTTGTTCAAAACATGACTTCGCGCCCAAATGGTCGCCAAACGACCCGAAATACAAGTTTTATGGCCACCATAATTGGAACAGCAACCCGGTTGGTTAGCATGCCAGTACATTGTAGTTGTTTCATTTTGTGATTTCCACTCGTTAAAGGTTTTAATCCTTTTTTGTAATTGAGTAACTCCATTATTTTAACGTGAGAAAATGTCATTAAGGATGCAAAGAATTCAACTTTAGCCTATATTGGCAAAAAAAAAAAATGGGTCCTTTGCATGCTAAATTTAAAACAAAAAAAAATACAGAACTTGTTGGTTATAAGGTCAAGGTCTAAAAACAGCATTGATCTTATATTCATTTTGAAATGCGTTTTGAAAAATCTTCGATCAACAAAAAGTCAAAAAAGACATGATGAAAAAAATGTAAACTGTCAAAATATCAGAACCTTTAATTTATCGGGCCCGTGCGTCCTCCAGGGGTAAAAACGTCAGTATATATAAATAGTATCTAATAAACATATTAGACGTTAACATAAATGCAGTTTTTACTTTATACCAATTAATGCATTTAAAAATACCTAGATTTGCACTAAATCCGTTTATGAAAAAACGTACTATTCTACACAAAAACTAATTGGGTAGACTAATAAAATAATCGAGTACATTCTGTAAATTGATTTTTTTACTTGAAATTATTTAAGGATGGGAATGGCAAACTCGATCTTTGTAAAACGCCATATTCACAAATGTATGTCCGATGATAACCTCAAAGAGAAAATAACAAGTTGCTTTTTGGATTCCCAGGGTCCAACCAAGATAGAAAAAAAAATCCATACATTTTATTTGCTGTTCCCACCCTAACCCATTTTTTTATAAATCATATGATATGTATACAGGATGTGATTCGTGGCCGCCGGGATCATTATTATCCGCGCGTTGATTGGTACTATACAATTTCATTATGTTTAACTCGTGGGGGAAGTGTGTCGCAGTTCATGAAAACGGGGGAAAACTGTATGGAGGAGGTAATAATTCAATACTAGATGATGTATGGGCTAACCTACGCGTTTTTATCAAATAGTGAATCTTACGTTACGAGTCCCACTTAAATGTTCACAACATGAGAGCCATTTGACGCAATTTAATTTTTACAAAAATCTTGCTATAATAAGATACTGTGACGTCACCACATCAAATTTTCACCCTACGAGTTAAATTAAAAGAAGCATGGTTTAAGCAGCAAGGAGTTGCTCCTGAGTTCTTTCAGTTGAGCTTTCTGCAATTTCGGTCGGCACCGATGGAAGGTCAACGTCTGAAATGGGAACAGTCGGTAATTCGGGAATAGTTTCGCTTTTTCCGATTAGGGCTTCTAACTCGGCTTCAATTTCGGCGTCGTCGACAGATGTTATCGATTTCGAAATGAGTTGGTCGATTTCGGACTGAATTTCGACCTCCTCTTCCACATCATCCATGATCCTTTAATTAAAAAAAACGATTAAATTAATTTCAAAATTTAAATTTTAACCAACGAGAAAAAAATAGGGAAAATGGAACTAGTTTTACATCTTTCACGTTAATAATCTAATTTTATTGGTCTAAGCAAATTTTAACGAATGCGCACAAACGTGTTTACTCGGATTTTTTACTTTAGATTTTTAAAATTGAAAATCAAGGCCATGAAATGCGGCCGGTCAGTCCTTTTTTGACATTTTTCGTTTATATTCTTTTTCTGAAACCCTATTTCAAAGAATAGGAAACAAACCACGCGTATTAAAATTAATTAGTTAAAACGAATCGATTTCGAAAATTAGTTGGTCGTTTTCAGACTGACTTTCAACCTTCATCTTCCCCATCATCCATGATATTTTAATTAATTATTCAAAAACGGTTAAATTAATTTCAAATTAAATTTGAACCAACGTGAACTTTTCATGAACTCCGATAAAAAAACATATCATTAAATATTTATTTGATAGTAAAGTAGTTTTGAACTCGTATGAATTCTGGGGACTTTTTCACAAACGTTTTATAACAATAACAACTATTATTATTAACTCTCAGGGGAAGGAGTTTTTGGGAACTCGTAGGGGGGAAATGTGTGTATATAAACACGCACTTAAAAAAATCACAATAATTCGCAATAATTCAAAAAAAAACTGGTAAAGCCAAGTTGTAGAGCTTGTCAAACTACGTCGATCTAACTATTCAGAAATTGATTTGGGCCACCAGGGCTCCCTAGAGAGCTGTTTGAAATCTCCGACCTACGCAAAACAATACCGTCAATGTAATTTTTTCGAAAAGTTGAGGGGGTCAGCAATACTCGCTTTGCCCTACGGGGCCTCCATATGCCTTAAATCGACGAAAAAAACAAGTTGTGTACTATATACACGCACTTCCCCCTGAGAGTTAAGTTATTAACTTGGTATTATTAAGAGTCGATCTCAGACCTTATGTGCTCCCCTATACACCTATTATGTTTTGTTTTTAATAAATTGATTCTCAAAATAAAGTACCTTTGAACAGTGTCAGGGTCCATAATTTTATGAAGCTCTTTAAGTGCAGCGTTTCCTTTATCAAGGGCAGCAACGACCGCATGTTGTTCTTTAGTAACTTGAATTTGATCGATCATGCCTTGAATATTCTCTAAATTTTGGTCGATTTGACCATAACGTTTTTCAATCGCTTTTTTGCGCCTCAAAAGTCGGAGTGCTTTCGTTTTTTGCTCCTGTTTTAGCAGCTCGCGGGCTTTCCTTTTTACCGCTTCTTCTTCGTTCTAATATATATATATTTGTTATCATAAGAAAAATTGGAATGGGAAAATTGCTCAAAGCCTCACAGTCTGAGAGTCCCCATACGGTACATCGACCATATTTGCTAGAAAACTCACCTCCATTCTTTTCTGTGTGCGTTTAAGTTCATCTCTTTGTTTTTTGAGGGCAAGGACAGCTCGGTCCAGTTCGGTAACCCTCGATTTTTTGTCGCCCTTTCCGAAAAGATTACCCATTTGGAAAATCTAAAAAAATATGAAAATATATTAATCAAACAGTTCCACATATGTGTTTGACGTGATTGTAGTGAAATGAAGGGAGAAAACAAAAATTANGTTGACATTAGACCAAATTCTAACCAAATCTAAACATTACGCCACTTATTTACGATTGCACATCATGCCACTTATGTGGGGCCGGGCGGCGGCCCACATAACTGGCAGGATGTGCAATCGTAAATAACCGGCGTTATGTACAATGATACATAAATAGACATTATATATGTATTAACGACGGATTTTCATATTAGGACCAATATTTATAAATTATAAACTATTAATAAATGATAATAGCCAATAATCAGTCGAAAAATAATGTCAGATTCGTTTTATTCATTTAATATCTTAATATTCATTTATATTCATTTTTTTATTCATTTATATCTTTTAATATTTCTAAGTGTGTACATTTTTTAATATCAAGATCATATTAGAGCATTAAATTCTTATTCATTGTAAAGTTCGCGAAATTGCTTATTTTGCTTTATTTACATACGATATGTAATACACTTTACTGATACATTTTGTAATAGAACGGTGAACGGTATAAAAATGGTAGCCAAAAACTGGTTTTTGAGTACTTTCGCGACCACAATATTGGTCTCCCAATGTTGTTCAAAACATGACTTCGCGCCCAAATGGTCACCAAACGACCCTAAATACTAGAGTTTTGGCCACCATAAATGGAACTGCAACGCCTATGTCCCCTCCTTAAACACTTTCAAAAGTAATTTCGCCCGTTTTGTCCGCATGGTTCTAATCCTATTTAGTGATTAAATAACTCCATTATTTTAGGTGAGAAAATAGGTCGTATTCTATGGTGGTTATATTTATATATTTTGTATACTATAGGTTGTTCATTTTAAATTTAACGCACAATTAAAGATTTTAAAATTGTAAATATTTTTTTTTCATCCATTATTCATTACTAATGAATCATTAATA
The DNA here is from genome assembly GCA_004367875.1 of Oikopleura albicans. NCBI lineage: Eukaryota > Metazoa > Chordata > Appendicularia > Copelata > Oikopleuridae > Oikopleura > Oikopleura albicans. The sequence goes on from SCLG01000025.1 coordinate 613,300, forward strand.
TATAACGTGTAATCCGAAGGTGTAGTTGGGCGATAAAGTGCAGTGACGAGTTTTTTTTAACCACTGCACATATTTATGAGATTTGATTTGTAACTGGTGCAGAATTTATGGGGCTGGTGCGTCCTCTAGGGGTAAAAACGTCAGTATATTTAAATTAATGCATTTAAAAATACCGAGATTTGCACTAAATCCGTTTATCCAAAAACGTACTATTGTACACAAAAAATTGGGCAAAAGTACATTTTGTATATCGAAAAGTACATTTTGTATATTGAAAAGTACATTTTGTATATTGATTTTTTTACTTAAAATTATTCAAGGATGGGAATGGCAAACTCGATCTATGTAAAACGCCATATTCACAAATGTATGTCCGATGATAACCTCAAAGAGAAAATAATAAGTTGCTTTTTGGATTCCCAGGGTCCAACCAAGATAGAAAAAAAATCCATACATTTTATTTGCTGTTCCCACCCTAACCCATTTTTTTATAAATCATATGATATTATACAGGATGTGATTCGTAGCCGCCGGGATCATTATTATCCGCGCGTTGATTGGTACAATACAATTTCATTATAATGTTTAACTCGTAGGGGAAGTGTGTCGCAGTTCATGAAAACGGGGGAAAACTGTATGGAGGAGGTAAAAATTCAATACTAGATGATGTATGGGCTAACCTACGCGTTTTAATCAAATAGTGAATCTTACGTTCCTCTTGAATGTTCACAACATGAGAGCCATTTGACGCAATTTAATTTTTACAAAAATCTTGCTATAATAAGATACAGTGACGTCGCCACGTCAAATTTTCACCCTACGAGTTAAATTAAAAGTAGCATGGTTTAAGCAGCAAGGAGTTGCTCCTGAGTTCTTTCAGTTGAGCTTTCTGCAATTTCGGTCGGCACCGATGGAAGGTCAACGTCTGAAATGGGAACAGTCGGTAATTCGGGAATAGTTTCGCTTTTTCCGATTAGGGCTTCTAACTCGGCTTCAATTTCGGCGTCGTCGACAGATGTTATCGATTTCGAAATGAGTTGGTCGATTTCGGACTGAATTTCTACCTCCTCTTCAACATCATCCATGATCCTGTAATTGAAAAAATATTTAAGGACGGGTCACTACCTTTGTTTACAAAGTTGACTTCACGGGAAAACGCTACAAAAGCTATTTCACGTCATTAATATCATTAATTTGTGTTACGAGCTTATGTAGAAATGTTTGAAGTATCGCATGAAAAATTTTTCGACACCATAACCACCCACGTAGCGCCACCACGTGGGCGTGAAGTTGAAGAAAATTCATATTTCCGACTCTATCTCCTCTCACAGTTTTCACCCGACTGATTTCGTTTTTTTGCCAAAANCGTTATTTTTTTCTAGAAGTCCGTCCATAATGAACTTGTTTGTACTTCGTAATTGTAGTAGAACCTTAACCAGTTCATAAAACAAATAAAAGTAATATTAAAATCTAGTTTTCCAGTTTTCGGGTTTTATTTGTACACAACGGTAGTGACCCGTCCTTAAAATTATTTAAAAAAAAAATCGTATGGAAAATGGAACTAGTTTTACATCTTTCACGATGATAAGCTAATTTTATTGGTCTAAGCAAATTTCAACCAATGCGCACAAACGTCTTTACTCGGATTTTTTTTAACTTTTTTTTTTAAATTTTCCTGAAACCCTATTTCAAAAATTAGGAAAAATAAATACGCTTATTAAAATTGATTAGTTAAAACGAATCGATTTCGAAATTAGTTGGTCGTTTTCAGACTGACTTTCAACCTTCATCTTCCCCATCATCCATGATATTTTAATTAATTATTCAAAAACGGTTAAATTAATTTCAAATTAAATTTGAACCAACGTGAACTTTTCATGAACTCCGATAAAACATATCATTAAATATTTATTTGATAGCTAAGTAGTAAAGTAGTTTTGAACTCGTATGAATTCTGAGGACTTTTTCACAAATGTTTTATGACAATAACAACTATTATTATTAACTCTCAGGGGAAGGAGTTTTTGGGAACCCGTAGAGGGAAAATGCGTGTAAATAAACACGCACTTAAAAATTCACATTAATTCGCAATAATTCAAAAAACTGGTAAAGCCAAGTTGTAGAGCTCGTCAAACTACGTCGATCTAACTATTCAGAAATTGATTTGGGCCACCAGGGCTCCATAGAGAGCTGTTTGAAATATCCGACCTACGCAAAAATACCGTCAATGTAATTTTTTCTAAAAGTTGAGGGGGGTCAGCAATACTCGCTTTGCCCTACGGGGCCTCTATATGCCTTAAATCGACGAAAAAAAAAAACAAGTTGTGTGTCTATATACACGCACTTCCCCCTGGGAGTTAAGTTATTAACTTCGTATTATTAAGAGTCGATCTCAGACCTTATGTGCTCTCCTACACACCTATAACATTATGTTTTGTCTAACAAAATGATTCTCAAAATAAAGTACCTTTGTACAGTGTCAGGGTCCATAATTTTATGAAGCTCTTTAAGTGCAGCGTTTCCTTTATCAAGGGCAGCAACGACCGCATGTTGTTCTTTAGTAACTTGAATTTGATCGATCATGCCTTGAATATTCTCTAAATTTTGATCGATTTGGCCATAACGTTTTTCAATCGCTTTTTTGCGCCTCAAAAGTCGGAGTGCTTTCGTTTTTTGCTCCTGTTTTAGCAGCTCGCGGGCTTTCCTTTTGACCGCTTCTTCTTCGTTCTAATATATATTCTTTTATCAGAAGAAAAATTTGATATATTTTTTATTGAAAAGTTCGACAGAAAAATGAAATTCCCCATTTAATTCGAAAGTGCACGACGGGCATGCGCTAATATAGACTCCCGCCCGTTGGCAAGCACATATGTATACTGTTTTTTTACCGGTGAAAATGCAAATTTATCGGTTTCTCGAGGCACAAATCGAACATGTTGAAAATTTAAAAATTGTTTTACGGAAATCTATCGCCGGTTTAACACTTGATATGTTATTATAATTATATTTGCATTTGCAAAAATAGCAAACTCCGAACTCTTATCAGAAGAAATATCGGTCATAAACCCGATGGAACATGATGAAAAATATGGTCGATATAATTTACATATTTTTATTGAACTTTTCAGGTGAACTTTATTATAAAAAACTGACATTTTAGGATGAAACATATCTTTTTGAGGAATAAGTTTATATGATAAAACTCAAAAACACATGTTTCATCATAAAAATGACAACTTTTTTTGTTAAAGCTCACCTAAAAAGATTTAATGAAAGTATATAAATTACATAGATAGATACATATTTGCTAGAAAAACTCACCTCCATTCTTTTCTGTGTGCGTTTAAGTTCATCTCTTTGTTTTTTGAGGGCGAGGACAGCTCGGTCCAGTTCGGTAACCCTCGATTTTTTGTCGCCCTTTCCGAAAAGATTACCCATTTGGAAAATCTAAAAAAATATGAAAATATATTAATCAAACAGTTCCACATATGTGTTTGACGTGATTGTAGTGAAATGAAGGGAGAAAACAAAAATTAATCCAGACATTTTTAGGCTAAAATAAAACAAAATATTTTGTTTTCACATACTAGCCAGTGAAGGTTGAAATAAAGTGTGAACGTTCTAGAGCGGGCTACAGACCCTTTGTTGTAACGATATGGTTACGAATCTGAAACTTGCCGACGTATCATTTTGGAACGATTTATCCCGGAAATATTAGGAAAAATGTAAAACAAGTACAGTCCCTGCTCCCAAATCGTTATGCCTCAAATTTTTACGAAATGACGTCATGATCCCGAATCGTTACGGTTTTTCTTTCTGGTGAGCCCAAATCGTTACGATTTGAATTTGATATCATATTGATGTTTGTCCCAAAAATATGATTTTATCACTAAGAACTTACGACTTACAGTGCAGTAAAGAGCTAAAAACTGCATATGACCTTATACGCAAAAAAATCTCCGACCTTATAACCAACCCCCTTTGTACAAAAAAGTAAAGCCAAACAATTTACAGGCATTTTATTGGTTAAGTATCTAACGAATTATCA
>SCLG01000025.1:645073-656298 GCA_004367875.1 Oikopleura albicans
GGCTAGCTTTCCCGATTTCTAAAACCATATAATATGCAGACAAAATAAAGTGTCAAATTTTTTTAACACATAATTGCGATATATCCGCCAGAGGTCGGCACTTTTTGACCCTACCCCGTACAAATGTCTGTAATTTTCATCGAAAAAAAAAAATCGCAAAATTACGCCTCCGAGTCGAGTATATTTTTGTATTTCACAGCCACAAATTTTCATATGTGGAACTTCTAATTATGAACTTCTAATTTCACATAGCACCGGTCTACTAGTAATTTGTCAATTGTTCGAGAAAATACTAACCTGAAAATCCTGAATTTTATTATTATTAGTTTTTGAAATTGTGCCCGACCTTCTTTTTTTGTTAAATCTCATCGCCGATGAGTCGTCGGTGATATTAAACCGGGATAATATAGCAGCCCTTAAATAATAACCGTCGCAAAGTTACGGGCCCTATTGAGACGCAAGAGTTAAAAACGTGCATAAACGGTGAAATTTGTTATCATAACCGTCTAGTTGGTTATTATTTCTTGTTAAATATTTAGGTAGGATGCGCCGTTAACCCGCTACTAAAATTTTTCAAAATCTCGCCGGGTTTTTGGGCCGTTAACGGCTCAGTGCATAGTCGTTAAATAATGATATTTATAAAAAAACAAGGTCCAAAAACAGCTGGTTAACGGATTTTGACCGGTTAATTGAGGTCGGGTTAAAGGCGCATCTTTTGTATTTAACCATTCTCTGCTGAGGTCTACTGCCTAAACGTAAAATTTTTGGTTCATCCAACTTCTTTCAGCTAAAACTTGAGTACACCCCCTCCGCTGTTATCTTGCAACTATCGCATAAAAAAATCCGCAAGATAACGGAGCGAACGGGGATATTTGCAAGATAACAGCGCAGGGCTTAACACATAAAGATAGGGATTCCTGGAAAATTGGCCGAAAAAAAATCTGCAAGATAACGTAGCCAACGGGAAAATCTGCAAGATAACGGGTGACAAGATAACAGCGCAGGGGGTGTACAGTAATATTTCGTTTACATGCCTATTTAATAATTTAAATAATTGGTACATAATTTACACATATACCGAAATAAGCTATAAATGTTTTTTAGNTATCTTGTAACGATAACTCACGTGTTAAAAACCTTAAATAAAATACATTTAGCTACAATATATTAATAAAGTATATTGATAAATTTCTAAGTTAAGAGTCAGGGGTTTCATAATCCGTTAAAAATTAAAAAAAATATTTACTAGTTTTAGTGCAATGATGAAATGAAATCAGCCCACATGTGGGCAGAACGGACCACACCGGTTACGCGTTTGGTAGTGGATCATGACAGTTAAGGGCTATAATTTATAGACTTTATAGCTTATAAAGTCTATAATGTTTAAGGCTTAAACTTTAACCAGTTGGTAGCAGTTACTTTTTATTCATTGTATACTATACAGTGTATAGATTACATTTTCGATCATAAATTTTATCGCCGCAGTTGCAAGAAACAGCGACCAACAACATCAACTTTTTTACATAACCATCTACTCGTATGACTTACAATTTTTCTCATTTCTTACGACACATTGTTGGGTTAGACGTGATGAGTTGTCGCTCGGAACTACACTTTTTTCTATAAAATAGTGTCTTTTTAAGATTTTTCTAGAGTGAAAACCATAATTTGGGGAAAATCAAATGATAAAAAAATTTCCTTTTTCCCAGCACTAAAGTCTTATGGAAAAAAATTACTGGTTGGTTATAAGGGAAAGAACATTTTTGCATAATATGTCAGAATTATTATTACTGTAACATTTCTGGAAAAGAGTGATGGAAATTAACAAACACTAAATGTTTCTAGAATTATTGAATCGGAATCGGGATCGAAAAGTTTTTGACGATCAGAACAAAATTTTCTGCCCTCAAGTCAACAACAAAATTTGAGGACAGAAATTAAAAATTAAACTCAAAAAAGCAAAACAACAATTGGTCAAATTTGGAACAACTACAAAACACAAACCCAAACAACCGGAAAGATTAGAAGATAAAATAGAAGTAAATAATTTCCAGCTGGATGCATTAAGGAGCGGTTTCTCTGAATAAAAATAATTAGAAGTCTAAGAAGGAACCATTCTGAAACAAGAGGAAAACATTTTCATTGGCTTAAAAAAGGAGACCAGTGAGTCATGAATTTTGGCGCGCAAAACTAAACGCTGTGATTGGACATAGTAAAACCGATAGACAGATATAATCAGACCAAAATCTTTCAAATCAACAAAATCTCAGACACAAGCAGGAAGGCCGGCGAGTGAAAAACAAAATATAATTGTAAAAAATTATCGCAGCAGAGATAGAGGAAAAGCGAATATAAAAAAGGTAAGAAGTGAAGAAAAGGAAAAACAGTCCAGCTGGAAGCATTAGAGGAAAATAAAAAATTAAAATTCTCGGCAGTCTAGAGAATTATATTTCACTCGCTCAGAAGGGGCTGGAGATTGAAACTCATGAAAAACTCATAAACACACTATAAACAACTATCAGTCACTTTACCCGGGAGGGGTTGAAAAACTGAAAAGTACTAAGAGTACAAAAATTTACCCAGCTGGGGTTGAAAAAAGTGATGATGGGGCCGAGACCTCAAATGTGCCACGAAAAGTGAAAAAAGTGTTTTCAGGAGAAAATTAAAAACAGTAGGCACGGAAAAACTGGGTACATAAAAAACGACCACTCTATTTCCAGCTGGATAAAAGCGTCCTAAAGAACATCTAAAAAACAGATGTTAAAACTCTTGTATTAAGCCCGGTGACGGTAATCGACGAAAATACACACACAACGACGAGGTGGTAAAATCACTGGACAACGGAACTAATACAAGGTAAGTCAAATGAGGGAAATGACGAAATAAAAATGACCAAAGTATAGCGAGGCTAAAATGGTGTCCATGAAAGGATCAATACTAAAAACGTTATTAAGATAACAGAAGGACCTCAACCAAAAATTCGACACATACGCTTTCAAACCCAGCTGGACAAAATGTGATCGGGGGAAAAACACATCAAATCTGAGGTACGTCGACAAAATTAACGGAAAACTGGAGCAGTTTGCTCCACAAAAATTCGGGACACCCACATAACATAATTTAATTAACATCCGAGTTTTGAGGTGCATCGGCTGGCACCATAATACTAGTACTGGTCATACAAATGTTACATTTTGTCGGAAAGCTGAAGAACCAAAAATCACAAACTAAAAGTGAACAGATTAAAATTTATGGTGTTTAGGAAACCAGTTCGAAAACATCAACAAAGTAACGGAGAAGAAAGGAGGAAACATCCAGCTGGAAATCGGAAAACCCAAATCCTACCGTTAAAACTATCAAGGTACGGCATAGAACTTACTGTGACCATACAGGCGTCATAAAATACAACGGAATATTAGGAAGTACAAAAATTTCTCAATAAGGTTCAAGCGGGGAAAAATAATTTCGCGTCTATAAACACTACCGTCTGGTTTATGATAAATGGAAGGTAGTGAATAATATCACGCTTGCAATAACAAAAGGAAATACTCCTACAAAGGGATCAGAGTAGCCCACCTGATAAACCACCAAAAAAGTGATGAAAAGTATTTAAAAATTCATTTAGATGTCAAAATCATGGAAATTGATGTCCGATGGTTACAACTGGGCCGATCTTGAAAAACAGGGCTTCATACGGAAATTCCTACAACGAATGAAAGACGATCCAAAGCTACCAGACATTTTGAACACAAACTTCATTGCGTTAATCGGNTCACAGACCCGGCCAAAAACTCGGGTCTCGAAATTCGGGTCAAAAACTCGGGTCTAGACCCGAGCAAAAAAGTCTATCCAACCCGCACCCGACCCGATTCGGGTCGGGAAAATTCGGGTCTATACCCGAATCCCGGGTCTGGACCCGAAAACTAAAATGTATTTTAGCTAAATTGTTGGTTGATTTCATATTAATTACCATATTTTGTCATTTTTTGCTTGTTTTTCATTGCGGTACCGAATAAAGTAAAACAAACGTCGGTATTTATGCATTTTTTTCAATTGTGCTCTTTTTCTACGAAAACTTAACTGCCAAAAGCATAAAAACGGTTACGGAACCATTACTGGTCGCTTTTTTAGCCTTCTCCAAACTTGCAAGCGATTTCTAGAGCGGTTATCGGACATCTTGGGTTTTGGTCAAAAATGCATTCTATAAATTGAGGCCTTGGAATGCATTAAATTTCGAAAATTGCATCTGAGTACCGACAATTTTTTACTGGCACTAGTATTGAAGTACTTGCAGATGCAATTTTGAGTACCAGGTTAAAACTCAGATGCAATTTTCGAAAATTTTTAGAAAAAAAAATGGAAAATGTTCTATGTTTAAACGGAGGCCAAGGCCTCAATCTATAGAATGCATTTTTGATCACAACCCCAGATGTCCGATAACCGCTCTAGAAATCGCTTGCAAGTTTGGAGTAGGCTAAAAAAGCGACAACTGAAAAAAAAATAACAAAAATATTTTTGGCTTGAAAATATAATTTACTTCTAGCTCGAAAGTTTGAAAGTTTTACACTACTTTTGTTTTAAAACTCCTAATTAATTACTGAGTGAATGTTTCAGCTATTTTTTGGTTGAACGTGTTTCTAAGATAAAAAAAGCGAGGCGATTAGTCGGTACTTTCTTAAGTTAAGAATCTTAACTGTCATGCTCCAGCGTCATATACCACCGTCATGCTCCGTTTTGGACCGATTTGTCCAAAACGCGTTTCATCATTACAGCAAAACTACTAGGCCGATTTCAAAAATTGTAACGAATTATTAAACGAAAGAACACTTTTACAAAATATGCCACAATTATTATTACTGTGACATTTCTGGAAAATAGTGATTGAAAATAACCAACACTAAATGTTTCTAGATTTGTAGAATCGGGATCGAAAAGTTATTAATCGATCAGAACAAAAATTTCTGCCCTCAAGTCAACAACAAAATTTGAGGACAGAAATAAAAATTAAATCAAAAAAGCAAAACTACAAAATTGGTCAAATTTGGAGCAGCTACAAACCCAAACAACCGGAAAGATTAGAAGAAAAATAGAAGTAAATAAATTTCCAGCTGGATGCATTAAGGAGCGGTTTCTCTAAATAAAAATAATTAGAAGTCCAAGAAAGAACCATTCTGAAACAAGAGGAAAACTTTTTCATTGGCTGAAAAAGGAAACCAGTGAGTCATGAAATTTGGCGCGAAAAATTTAGACGCTGTGATTGGACATAGTAAAAACCGATAGACAGATATAATCAGACTGAAACTATTCAAATCAACAAAAAGCTCAGACACAAGCAGGAAGGCCGGCGAGTGAAAAACAAAATAAAATTGTGAAAATTATTACGCAGCGGAGATAGAGGAAAAAACGGATTTAAAAAAGGTAAAAAACGAGAATCCAGCTGGAAATGATAGAGGAAAAATAATATGTAAAACTCCTTCGCAGTCTAGAGAATTATATTTCACTAGCCCGGAAGGGGCCGAAGAGTGAGATTTATGGAAAAGCCATAAAACAAACCTAAATTAAATATCAGTCCCTTTACCCGGGAGGGGTTGAAAAACTGAGAACAACAATTAGTATGGAAAAACTTACCCAGTTGGGGTTGAAGAAAGTTAGGAAAAAAGTGTTAATGGGGTTGAGACCTCGAATGTGCTGCGGAAAGTGGAAAAAATGTATTACGGGAAATTTAAATACAGTAGGCAAGGAAAAAACTGCGTACATACAAAGTCCACTAATATTTCCAGCTGGATTAAAATGTCATAGAAAGAACATCGAAAAAACAGATGTTAAAACTCTTGTATTAAGCCCGGTGACGAAAATCGATAAAAATTCACAGAGGCGGTGAGGTGGTCACATCAGTAAACAACTGAACTAATACAAGGTAAGTGGAATGATGGAAATGGTGAAAATTAAAATGATCAAAGCCTAGCAAGGCTTGAATGGTGTCCGTGAAAGGGTAAATACTAAAAACGTTATTAAGATAACAGGAAGATATCACCCGAACTTTTGATACATACCGATGCGCATCCAGCTGGACAAAATGTGATCGGGGGAGAAAACACATCAACTAGAGGTAGGTTGACAAAAATAACGGAAAACTGGAGCAGTTTGCTCCACAAAAATTCGGGACACCCACATAACATAATTTAACTAACAACCGAGTTTTCAAGTGCATCGGTTGGCACCATAATACTAGTACTGGTCATACAAATGTTACATTTTGTCGGAAAACTGAAGAACCAAAAATTACAAACCGAAAATGAACAGATAAAAATTTATGGTGTTTAGGAGACCAGTTCGAAAACATCAACAGAGTAACGGAGAAGAAAGGAGGAAACATCCAGCTGGAAATCGAAAAACCCAAACTCTACCGTTAAAACCATCAAGGTACGACATAGAACTAAATGTGACCACACAGACGCCAAAAAACCCAACTGAATATTAGGAAGTGCAAAACTTTCACAATAAATTTCTATCGAAAAATTAATTTCGCGTCCATAAACACTACCGTCTTTATTGTGATAAATGAACAGTAGCTAATAAAAACACGCTTTAACTAACAAAAGGAGTTACTCCTACAAAGGGATCAGAGCAGTGTACTTAAAAAACCACCAAAAAACGTGAAGCAAATTAATAAAAAATCCATTTAGATGTCAAAATCATGGAAAATGATGGTTACAACTGGGCCGATCTTGAAAAACAGGGCTTTATACGGCATTTCCTACAACGAATGAAAGACGATCCAAAACTACCAGACATTTTGAACACAAACTTCATCGCATTAATTGGCGAAAATAACGATGATATTATGATGTTAAAATGCGACGACAAAAGCGAAGGATTCGGGAAATTGTTAGCCAGACCACCGACAGACGGTGATCTCAACATGGTAATGAACATCATCCATGACAGTGATTTCGTAAAGGTCAAGATAAGATCAACAGAAACAAAAAAGGAAGAGGCGATCACACTGATTGTCGGAAAATTCTCCAGCTGGACGGCACTGAAGGCAATAATCCTGAACCTAGCAAAAAAGCTCAAGATTTGTCTGCAACCAAAATTAGCCATGTTTGTGAACGAAAATACATTCTCGGTAACCGGAAGACGAAATATCCTGGACTATTGGGCCATAAATGAGAATTTCACAGCAAACCCAATCGAAGCTGGACGGGACGAAAAGGCACCCGAACAGCACGGCCGGGCTCAATTCCAGCTGGAGCGCCACGCATACGATCGAGTCCTTCCTGCTCGAGCTGATCTTCTCGACTAGGCGAATCAAGGCTGAACAACGGTCGAACAACCATAATACCGATAAAATGACTTCTAAAAACAAAACAAATGATTATTTAAAACATACGAAAGATTTAAAAACCGACTCCCAATAAGGGAACCCAGAAAAATAACACAGCTAAAAAAGCCGACCTTATAAAAGGAAAAAAGTATAACATATCATTATGCAGATAACGAAGAAAAACCTAACAATTTGGGATGGAAAGCCCAAAAAACAAAAATCCAGCTGGAAATCATAATATCGTTGGTTTTTTCGTTACCGGCCGAATAAGGGCAGTAACACAAGTACAGAAAAACATCATTGGTTGTTTCGTTACCGGCCAAATGCGGGCAGTAACACGTTAAGTTTAGAAGACGGAAAAAAGTTATCGCGCAAAATAAATAAAGAAAAAATCCAGCTGGAAACCTTAACACTATTGGTTGTTTCGTTACCGGCTGCATACGGGCATTAACACGAGGGGGAAAAAAGTTTTTGCGCCAAATAAATAAAGAAAAACCCAGCTGGAAACTTTAAATATCATTGATGGTTTCGTTACCGGCCGAATGCGGACAGTAACACAAGCAAGGGGAAATATCATTGGTTGTTTCGTTACCGGCCAAATGCAGGCAGTAACACGAGTAAAAAGCCCAGCTGGGAAATGCAGTAAAAACAGCATTTGACCAGTAACAAAACAACCATTATCAAAAAAGGAATCAAACGGACAAAAAGCCTAACAACGGCAGGTCCGAGACACCTTAAAAAATTCCCCGAATTTCTCTAATTTCTCTGGAAACAGCAAGGAAAATAGGACTCCACCAAAGCTCTGCATCGAAAACCCTAAAAGCTCAATTTATTAAAAACAAAACAAAAAGACAGCCAATAGGGTTGGTAGCACGGGATAAGAAACTGCAGCCGATTGGCTGAAATAGGAGCCCAACTGGAAAAGAAAATAAAAAAGAGAACAAAAAGGGGGAAATACCAAATTTGACCAATAAAACTACAAAATACAAACTAACTACAAAAAATATTATAAAACACACACAAAAGCGGGGTAAAAACTTCGCCACTATAATCTGAGTGTTTTATAATATTTTAATATGTCTTCTTAATTATTGACATTTATATAAATCAAATTTTTTTTAACTAAAGGTGTTTTTTAAGCATTTAAAAAAGTGAGTATTTTGAGATATTTGTAGCCCTTAACCCGGTCGCCAAAGAAAACATAATAAAAAATTATAAAAAAATACCGTGTGCCTGGACATTAGATGTCGCGTTCATGCAAAGATTATTTTTTTTATTGATAAAAAAAAGTTAAAATCAAAATATTATGTTCTATACGGACATTTTACATATTTCTGAGATATACATATAAATAAAGAAAACAAAAATTATATATTTTTTTGAGATTGTAACGATTACAGCACAATGGCAAATATTTAAGTGCCATTTATTTTCACAGTAAAAGTACAAACTTTGACGAACATTCAAGACGGTTTTCACCCCGTTTGAACTAATAATTTAGTCCAAAACACCAAAAACTTACAATTAAGTATTTGTTACTTTAGTAGCGCAAATATCATGAAATAATCTTGGAAAACTAATCTTCAAATAAATTGTAATCACCGAATNGGAAACTGCTAGCTAGACCACCAACAGATGGTGACCTCAACATGGTAATGAACATCATCCATGACAGCGATTTCGTGAAGGTCAAGATAAGATCAACGGAAACCAAAAAGGAGGAGGCAATCACGCTGATTGTCGGAAAATTCTCCAGCTGGACGGCACTGAAGGCAATAATTTTGAACCTAGCAAAAAAGCTAAAGATTTGCCTCCAACCAAAACTAGCCATGTTTGTGAACGAAAATACATTCACGGTAACCGGAAGACGAAACATCTTGGACTATTGGGCGATAAATGAGGACTTCACAGCAAACCCAATTGAAGGAACCAGAGATCCACGCCAGGTCAATGATGTAAGAAGAGCAGCGTCCTTTACGGACAACGATGATGCCTATAACCTCGTGATTACCCATGACGTCGCAAGAATTCCAGCTGGACAAAATTTCGCGACGTTCATAAGGAAAGTCATCGAACCGGCAGAAATCGGAAACATGGGCAGCAAAAGGAAAATTATCGGAATAACCGTTTTCGTGTCAGATGCAAGTGCAGATTTAAGCCGAAAACTGGCAGCGCAGCCACAGGGATACGAAATGCCATACCTCAACAGAATGGGACCCATTGCAGTTCCAATCAAGAACACAAATGGAGAAGATATTACATTCCCAGTGAACATGAATGGCAATAAAAATGGTATGGAGTTGCTTAAATTCCTGGCGGAATCTACAGGGCTATGCAACAACTTAACAAACATGACCATCACGAATCCCACACTTACAACTGAAACGGAAAAACTGATCCAACTGATTCCGCTAACGCGCCTGTTAAAACTGACGGCACTGGAAAATGCGATGTCACACGAGCTGAGATATACTGCAGAAATGGCGGAATATAAATCGATGGACCAATTTGTAACAGTAGCCAGTTCGCTGCACACGAAGAAAACAGTCCTGAGAATCATCGACATCCTCCTTATGACAAAGGCGGAGCTTCCAGCTGGAGTTGCTATTGCCATCTACAACAAAAGTAATTCACCGGAATGCGTATGGAATTTCATCATAAACTCCGCAAAACCGATGAACATAAAACTAACGAAACTGTCACGGCTTTTTAAACAACTGATACCGGAAGTGGATCCAATGCTAAGTGAAGACTTCGTGGAGACTTTCTACAATAGTGGGAATGTGCAAAACTTCCCAAACATCAAACGGTATCTGAAAATCTTCTTTAATCCAGCTGGAAATCAAACGGCAAAAGAGAGATTTGTTGTCACAACAGTAAAGCACATGGTGTTAGAAATTGTGACGGAAACGATCAAAAAACCAGTGGCAACAGCGGGGAGCACACACCCATGGTTATCGAGATCGAAGCGGTTAATGAAACTTCTCGTGTTCACCAACCTAGGAGAAAACCCAGGGAAGCTAGACTTGATGTGCCTACAACAAAGGCACGAACAGACAGGCTACAAATTCTCGGAAGCATCACCGGCGCTAAAAACGATCCTAGAACATACAAGACCACATGTTGGACTTGAAACCCAAAAATATCAAGCGCGAGCCCCCAGGAAGGAAAGAAAAAATCAAGAGCCAGCAGACAACTTGGATGCGCTGCGAAAGTGGTGCAACAGAAACAAGGAATCCAACCCAAGATCACGAGCACATGATATGCAAAAAACGACAAAGCTGAGGCTAACGGCGCAAGGACAGCTATATGAAATTGTGAAGAAACTCCGGGTAGGTGAAAAAGCAGTTGGGGTCATCAACCCGGAAAACCCGAGAGATAACACACCGAATAGACAGCTGGGTGATCAAGATTGGCTGAGACTGAACCTGGCTCATTGCTTGGCCTATGTGAACCTAGAACAAGCACAAGGGCGCGATGTCGAAGAAGTCAAGACAGTGATAAGAAAATGTCTCGAGCTGTTGAGTCCGACGAAAAAAGTAAAAGATGAAGTGATCTTCCAGCTGGATAACAAACAGATCACATTGAACATAGAAAATCCAGAATGCGGGGTCGTTGGTACAGAAAAAGGTTCGGAGAAAGAGAAGACACTCAATACAGCCGCCACCAGCACCGACTTTATCTGGTCCGCAGACAAAGGGACAATAACCACGACAGGAGATATTGAAAAGCTGCATCTCATCCTCCTACTTAACACCTTGGAAAACGACAACATCGAAGAATCGATAGAAGCCCTGAACATATGGACGAAAGAGGATAATGACCACGATAGATGGGAAGGAATTAGAAAGACAGATGCAGAAATGAGACAACAGCGAGAACAAAGACGTCAGCTGCT
>SCLG01000025.1:664835-676554 GCA_004367875.1 Oikopleura albicans
TACGACCTGGAGCTTAACGGAAAGACTCAGACAGAATAAACTGTCAGAGATCTGGATGGAAAGCCAAGGTTGCACACTCTTACATCGAATGCGTATCATAGAAGCAGCGATCACCTTCCAATACCAACTAGAGACATTCGGACATCGGATATCAATGGAGAGCGCCACACAGTTCATACAAACACTGAAAAAATGTTGGATAAGTTCAGTGGATGGGAAATATAAGAACATCTTAAAAGATCTCCCAGGTAATCACTAAAAACGCTAAAAACAACCAAAAACGTATTGGAATTAACAAAGAATTTTCAGAAGAAGATTGGACTGAAGAAGACAACCAGGTCATAAAAAGGCATCGCTATCGAATAGGAGCACCCGTAGCAGTTAAAAAAGCAAAAGGGTGGTTGCTATGGAAAAAGCGAAGATGTACTTATGACAACCTGATCGTCTTGGCTCACAACATAAACCTCTTCAAATGGGAAATGGGTTATTTTGCCAAATACCTCCTTGACCCAATACTAATCCAACTGGACATGATTCTGGACCCAAAACTGCTCTCCATACCTGCAACAGCGGGAACGGAGAACAAACTGCACATCCTATCCACAGAAGAATGGATCCAGTTCATGTTCACCAAGGATGGCCAGCTCGGAAGTAAGAAAGCCGGTCCAACAGTGTTGGCATATCCTAATACGGCATCACTAGAAGACAGGGTGTGTAAACTGACAGACGAGCTTGGACGTTCATTCCAGAGGGATACAACCCTAGACGGATACGTCGAGCACGTCTTGATGGTGGATGATGCAATCCAGGTACGAACCCAGCTGGGAACAGAGTCAAGGGAAAACCCAAACATTTCAGACCAACCCCTGATCAATGTATCAGAGGAGTTCGTACCAAGAAGGCGTTACACACTCTCATCTTCCTCAGAAGAAGGCTCGGATTAGTAGGAACTTTCGTAACAACACCTCGAAAACAAAAAGGGAAGAGGAAAGATTATTCCTGTAACAAACTGTAACCATGNAATGTTTTACTGCAGATAAACATAATCAATAAGCTACGATCCAATAAACTAAAACGTTAAGACTGAGACAAGAAATCGGGAAAAATGTCGAAAAAATGGAAACTCGAACTAGAACAAGTACTGTCCTATTCAAAGGCGATTGGGTTATACAAGGAAGAAGATCCGAAACCAGAGGCCTGGTCCTTCCAAAAAATTGACCAAGAAATGGCAAAAGCAGTCAAGGCAGGAAAATTTAAAAGAAATCGGGAAAACCTGAATGAAAAACCTATCAACGCGGTATACTTTGACGGAAGGCCAATGAATTGGCCAAAACAGCCAGAGGAATGGCAAGAATATTCCCAGCTGGCATTAGATTTATACGACCATGTTCAAAAAGGTCACCTGGAACCCAGCTGGGACATGGTAGC
This sequence comes from Oikopleura albicans, assembly GCA_004367875.1. Classification (NCBI taxonomy): domain Eukaryota; kingdom Metazoa; phylum Chordata; class Appendicularia; order Copelata; family Oikopleuridae; genus Oikopleura; species Oikopleura albicans. The sequence continues at coordinate 666,264 of SCLG01000025.1, forward strand.
CTTCAGAGTGGAAACAGACTTCATTGCAGGGAACTACAGCAACTACACAGACATTTGGAAGTTCATCATAAATGCGCTTCCAAACGAGAAGTTAAAACATCTAGCCTACAAAGGGGTGATGACAGGCTTCTCAGCTTTCGATAATCAATCGAACATTAAACCAGAAGAAGCTAAACGTTTTCGAGGAAAAGCCCTGCTGTCAACAAGACCCTACAACAACAACCTAAACACGACATTACACCAAAAAATGAAATTAGAAGCGAACGATTGTGTAGAGATCAGTGGCTCTAAACACCCTAGATGGGTTTACTACCCAGTTGAAACTTTTAAAGCCAAAGACGGGAAGTTAAAACAGAAGCCATACCACCAGCCAAACTCCAGGAAAGTCCAAGTAAATGCCGCCTATATCCAGCATACAATCGAAAAATGGACGCAAAACGGGACCCTGGATTTCCTGGGACATGTGTCTCAAGTCAACTCCAGGTTGCGCACCTCGATGGTGCTGGCAAACAAAGAAAACTCAGACGTGTACAGGTTATGTTTCGACGGCGGAGCATGGAAGCAGACGGAGAAATTCAAAGTCCCCTGCGAGCTAGACACCGTTGCAGCGGCCCTAAAGATCTTAAATAAAAATGACCTAATGACCACCTGGGACGACAAGAGTGGTTTCTTACAATTCCGTTTTGATGATGATACAAAAAGGTTCACGCACATAAGATGGGGTCAATTCATCCTAAGATATCACGGAGCCTGCTTCGGGCTAGGCAGGGTGCCGGGAGATTTCCAGCTGGGTAACTCGTGCGCGGTAAATTTCCTGAGACAGAGTGGGGTGCCAATCCTGCTCTATCTCGATGATAGATTAATAATAGAGCCAGCTGGAACGATTTCGGCGGAGGATCTGGTGAGGATCCAAAAAGGTGAATTAGCACCAAGAAACGCACTCTTAACAAATCTGATCCTAGCAGCCTTAGGAACTTTCGTATCTCGAAAAAAGAGCATCTCAGTCTGCACCACTAGATGTAAATTCCTGGGTTTCATCATAGACACACAAAAAATGACCATTGAAATACCGACAGAAAAATGGCTAGAGTTCCAAAAGAAACTTTCAGACATCTTAACAGATGGAGCAGTTTCGGCCAAAAATCTGGAAAGACTAAGAGGTAAGATGTGCTCCTTCCTCCTGGTGATAAAACAAATGCAACTTTATATAAGGAATTGCACAATAGCCATCATGAAAGCAGAAAACGAAAACATGGAAACGGTTTACTTGACAAACGAACTAAGGGAGGAACTCGAAATCTGGAGGGACACCAGATATATCAAAACAGTAAGACCTTGGTTAGAAGATTTTACTCACCTCATGCACACAAAAATTTTCACGGATGCAAGTGGTCCAGCTGGAGGATGGACCGACGGAGAGGGAAAAAACCCTAGAACCATCTACTGGAGTAAAGAAGAGGCAAAATTAGACATAAGTCATAAAGAAGCACTAGCAATATACTATTGTATACAACAACAAGCACACCTCAAGAACAAAAGAATTCTCATAATGTGTGACAACCAAGTAGTGTGCTATGCGTTTGAAGTAGGGTCGAGAAACCAAAGCCTCAATAAAATAATAGTCAAGATAAACATGTTATGTCTAGACAGGAACCTTTCACCAGTAATAGAATGGGTGCCAACAAAACAACAGTTAGCAGATGAGGCATCAAGAACACAAGATAAGAAAGAGGAAATCGTACAACAATCTGATGTCAGGAAAATTGAAGAGATAACAGGCTTGACATTTAACCTAGATGTAGGGGCCACCTTCTACAATAAAAAGTGCCAGAGATACATTTCAAGACACCCGGAAAAAGATGCCATAACTTGTGATTTCCTGTCCTACGAAATCCAAACAGATGACATAATATGGTGCTTCCCACCTTTCAAAGCCGAAAACATGTTTCTGATGCACATCCTCAAACAAAATGTGAAGAAGTTTGCCTTAATTTTTCACGTCTACCAAACATTACCGCTGGCAGTGAGCAGGGCACTAGATGTAACAAACCTAGTAAATTTAGATGACCTCGGAATTAAGACACTACTCCCAGCAAAGACTCTAGGTCCAGCTGGATATTACAAAGAAAACAACTTTAACAAAACAACAATGCTCCTGTACAGAAACACTGACTAAAGAAACCAAAAATTTTTACTCGCAAAACTTATCGTTAATCTGGAAAAATTTCTGTTTAGAAACGGTGAACAAAAAACATGGAATTAATGACAATAAAACCGGCTATGGAAGATAAAGAAACAAGCGGAGCAGTTAACGAGGTTCCAGCTGGAAAAGCACCAAAAAACACACCGGTAAAATCTAGCAGAGAAAAGAACAAACATTAAAACAAAAATGTAGGCCCCCTACGACCCCATCACAGCATGGGCTAATGAAGATAAATCAAACGGGTACAGATTATGTCTCGACGGAGGAAAGTGGAAGCAAATCGAAAAACTCACAAGGAGTCAGCGAGTGAAATACCGTAGCGGCAAAACCGAAACGACTAATTAAAAAACGACCCTTGGGTCCAGCTAAATACCAAACACATAAGAACAATAACAGAACAATAATGCCCTTGTACAAGAAATCTAACTTAAACATTTAAAACAAAAATAATACTCAAGGACAAACTGACACACTTAAATTTGGTTTTAGAGAATAAGTGTGATCAAAAAAGCGTTGAAATGATGTCAATCGAATCGGCTATAGCCATAGAAGATAATGCTATAAACGGAGTAGTCAACGAGACTCCAGCTGGAAAAGTAACGAAGAACACTATGGTAAAATATTAAAAAGAAAAAGAGTGAGCAATTAAAACAAACCATAGGTGTTTTACGACCCCATTTCAGCACTAGAAGCGGAAAAGGCCCTTTCAGGGGCGGGAACCACGGATCCAACAAACATGGGGTGTGCAAGCTACCAGGAAGACCTTAAAACAAACCAAGATGACTATGCGCGAGAGGTCTCAGAGGAACTGGCAGCCAAGAAATATGTACTGAGTAAGTAATAAACAAAGCTCCACAACACAGGGACCTCCAAAAATAATCCACCCCTAAAATTATTGTTATTAAGATGTCGAAGACAAATTAAAGTCCCTAAAGGACTTAATCGAAAAACACGAGGCGGGGACCTTAAAAACAACACCAGGGTCTAAGGAAGAGCAGTTGTACAACTTGTGGTCGGAAGGTAAAGTGTCGGTGAAAATCCTAGCTGAAAACCGAAAGTCGGCAATCAGCGCAAGAATGAAGATAACGAAACGAAAACAAGAGTGTCGGGAGAATGTGTACAAATTACGTCAGCGCATTTCAACTTTGCGAAAGATAGAAGGGGATAATCCAATCATTCGCGGTCCAAATGGAAGCTGGTTCAGGTCTTTGACCAACGCTCCAGCTGGGGTCAACCAACCCACAAAAAGGTCTGAAGAAGAAGTCGGAAGGGACTTTTACAAGATCACGTCGGACCCGGAAGAGCTCAAGAAGTTGGACCTGGCCAAAATAATGAAGCTCCTCCGAGAATACCGGAAAATCTATGACCCACAACATATCATGTATCGACTGCTCAACAAAGCAATCGACCACTTGGAATGTGCGTCAACCTCGGTTAGCCGTATCTCGGTCGCGGAGGTCTTACGCACCTGCTTGGTCCCACAGAATCAAATAGCTTTTGATCAAGCAAAAGGCGCGGCTCTCAGCACACCGGAAGGCAAGTACGAGCTATCGCTACCCTGTAACGCGGCACAAAGAGTAGAGAAGCTGAAGAGGGACAACAAGCTCCCACGACAGCTCGAGGAGAAAAAGAAGATAAAATTTCTCCGGGAGAAACGCGAGCTCCGCTCACTTGGGGGACTCAGCGGCCGAAACTATTCACGGGGCAGCCAACGTTATGGAAGGCGATCCAGCGGTTACAATAACAACAGGCGTCCAGCTGGAAACTACCGCCAAAACCGCCGTTACAACAACGACCGACGAAATAACCGCCGCCGTGAACCTAACCGACAAAACCGTCAACAAGGAGGAAACCGCCGTAACCAGGACGGCGGCTATGACCGAGACCAAGGCCGCAGCCAAGGAAACGGTCAACAACCAAACCGACGCAATTACCAGGAAGACAACCGCCAGACAAGTGGCGGAAATCAGCGCTATCAGGGACGCGCACAAAATGGTAACAGCGGCCAGTACAGCGGCCAATACAACAACGGCAACGGCCGAAACGTAAAACAAGAACGATACGACTAGTTTAGGCCTAAAAGAAAACAAAAACACATAATACTGAACATTCTGCAACAATTTGGAAAAATTAAAAAACTAAATTTCAATTTAAAAAACTAATACAAAAATAAATTCTAATAGACTGGTTGTATAAGATCAAGGAATGGCGATATACGCAACAATGATTAAGCCCGAGAGAATTCAAGAATTCTCAAGGACACGAACAGAGTTGCTAACACCCTTAATACAACACGAAAATCCCAGCTGGACAGCCATAAACAACCACCTTAAAAACCTGCAAAAGATGTCGAATTCGGAACTCAAAACCAATATCAAAAATATACGCAATCTCTCAAATGACACATACAAATTATTTAAAATTATATCTGTACTAGCCCTAGACGAGACAGAAAAACAAACAATTATAGCAAACCTTCTCTAACCTTTTACCATTAAAAAATAATAACAAAACCAAAATAAAACAAATTCATAATAAAAATGTATCCCTAGAATGAAGCTCGGAAATGAGATGAGTAATGCATTTAAGAAATATAAAAAGACATTTAAAGGCCAAAAAATGCAAGAAAATGGGCCAACCCACTTACACTCCATTAACTGGTATCATGAGGATCTACTAGAGAGATTTGGAAAAGCCTGGATTCGTTGGTTGCACAAAAAATCTGGTCTCAAGCCCTACAAAGTTGATAAAAGCCAGCTGGAATTCAGAAACATCATTGAAAAAGATCAAGGCTTCATACTCGAGTGCCAAAAACGAGCGATTAAAAAAGGGTTAGTAAGACAAGCTTTCACCATCTTCGCAGATCAGTTGATTGAAACCAAACGTGCAATAACAATGTCAGCGGCAGACGCGAATCGCTGCATTACAGCGTTATGGAACTCAAAGCCAAACAACAATGACGCCAAATGCGCCGCAGTATGCCTAGCTCTAACATTTACCACCGGGGCGAGAGTTAAGGACTGTCTCAGACTGTATTGGGAGGACTTCAAAGTCGAAGTAAACCAGCTGGGAACATTTCTAATTTTCCCACTGAGAGTTTCAAAAACAAACCGTTATGCCAAGCGTACACAGCAACTGACTTATCTCTGTAGTGGAACAAATATTATTAGATTAGAATATTGGCTTAAGAAATGGCAAAAAATAACACCTAACAAAAAATCAGGAAAAATTTTAGAATTTGAAAAGGGGGAAATTAACACACAAAAAATAGTGGGATACTTTAAACGTAGATGCCAAAAAATCAAATTACTAAACATTCCAACTGGACATAGCGGCAGAAACACTGTAGTAAAATGGCTCTTCGAAGCAGGTGTATCAGAAACAACCATGAAACTTTTTATGGGTTGGCACCCAACATCACAAATGCCAATGCATTACAGGGGGTTAGTGCTGGAAACAAGTAAAGTAGGGGGAGCACATTTCTTAAGCCAACATGGTAATAAAAAATAAGATCACAAATAAAAACAATAAAAAATTTAAAATAATTAAGATAAGCGTAACAATGTCGGAACACACCCTCACCATCATCTGCCAAGATCTGGATTTATACCTGAAACACTTCCTGTTCAGTGACACAGGCGAAATGTTGCGATGCAAGCTGCGTCTGCTACACCAAAAACTTCCAGCTGGAAAGGAAAAAAGCTCAATTAGGGGCATCCTCAATAGATTCAAAAGATGGCCAAAAGAAAAAATAATTTTCAAATTAGGGGATGTCCTGGAACAAATTTCGATGCAATACAAAATAACACCAGCCCAAAAAATCTTAGAATCTGGCCGAATCATAACATCCAAATTACTAATGAAGCGTCTACAAAACAGTGATACAAAATTGGCCATCAAGAACGCAGACGTAAAAACTGAATTAAACTAGACATCCAGCTGGAATATACGTTATAACCTGCAAATAAATTATAAAAACAAAAAACTCTACTGCGTCATTCGTAAAAAATATAAAAAACTGCATTGCAAATAAAAGTCAACACAAAAATGAGAAACGACCGTAAAATCATGGATAATAATGGGTAATAACGGGAAGTTAGCCATGACTGTTACGGTCTAAGTAACATGTCTAAAACAATAATAAAAGAGGGGTAAAAACTTCGCCACTATAATCTGAGTGTTTTATAATATGAAAGAACATTTTTGCATAATATGTCAGAATTATTATTACTGTAACATTTCTGGAAAAGAGTGATTGAAATTAACAAACACTAAATGTTTCTAGAATTATTGAATCGGAATCGGGANCGAAAAGTTTTTGACGATCAGAACAAAATTTTCTGCCCTCAAGTCAACAACAAAATTTGAGGACAGAAATTAAAAATTAAACTCAAAAAAGCCCCACCACAAAAAGTAAACTATCCCACCCTAAGCTTTTCTTGAAACAAAACAAACAAAACTGAAAAATGATGAGTCCTAATTTATTTACAGCTTCTAAAATGAAGAAAAAATGCAAAAAGCACAAAAATAGTATAATATGATGGAAAATCCCAGCTGGAAAATAACAAGGCCCAATTTATTTAGAAAGGGAAAAAATCTTAAAATAAAGGGGGAAAATGGTGGAAAAAATATCACAGTATCATCCCAGATTGTGACATTTAAAAAACCAAACGACTAAATGCCAACAAGGCCTTGCCATGAAACAGCGGGAAAAAATATAAGCAATAAATGTAGCAAGTGTAGGAATGAAAAATGAACGGGACGCATAAGGCAGTCTGTAGAAAGAAGCTCCAGCTGGAAAAAACCAAAAAAGGGTCCAAAACAAATCGGAGAAAAAAGACCAAAACGGACCTGAAAAATAATGACCCTATAAAAAGTATCACGTCCCAACAAAGGGAAATAAAACCAGCTGGAGATCAAAATGTTGCGCAGTGTAAACTAAATAAATGAGAATTGTCTGAGTGAACGAGGTAATATCCTTGAAGCAAAAATAGGTAAAAGCACACAATGGGCTTGGTAATAAGCGAGACCAGAAAAAAGGGAAATGACCAAAAAGCGAAATACCGGAAAAAGGCCTATCGAAAAATTCACAAACTCGAAAATACAAACTATAATTCAGAATAACCAAAAATAAGATCCCTCGTAACTGGCCGGTAGGATGGTCAAGTCAGCGCGAAATTCCGGGGAAAAGTAGTCGGGGTCTCAACTTGTGAAAAAGTTGACACCCCGACCACTTTCTCCCGAAAAGACATAAGGTCCAAAAAACAACAACTCCAGCTGGGGATGAAACAGAAAATCTCAAATCCAGCTGGAAGTAAACGAGTCGACCCGACTTATTCGAGAGGGCCAAGCTCGACAATGGTAGGGTGATCAGCCTCGAAGGTAGTGGGGTCCTGATAAAGAAGAAACGATTCACCGCCGGGGCCAATCACAGTCGAGCCGACTCGGAGATTCAAAAGGCCAGTAGCTTGATATCGGCGCTCCAACTCGCAAGTATAAAGGTTGAACTCGCGAATCAATCGAAACAAATCGCGATAAAGACCATTGTAGCGTTGACGATCGGCACCAGTCGGATTGGAACAGACATTGTTACCCTCGCCATCAGTTTCGTACAAAAATCGCGAATTGGGATCGGCCTGAATGCTCCGGAGTCGAGCAACACAATTGGCCATCACTTGAACCCCAATATTAATATCGGGCAAAAGATCACGAGCAGCATCATGGAGGGCCTCATCAAGCCAAGCCTCGATGGCCATACCGGGCCGACCATCGGTACCATTCGGCAAATAATTTCGGCGCTCCCGAATACGCGCGAGTCCCAAAGCAGGGGCAGGGGCCATTCGAACTTCGCACCCAAACTGGTCAGGAACGTAGGACGATCGGAGCACACAGATGTTGAGGCGGTGCTCAGGCACGGGCTGATTATTATAACCAATAGCACCACCAAAAGTGTGCCGATGAACGGTCCGGCCGGGACGAATCTGAAGGGGACGAAACGGGACACGAACGACGCGGCCAGACCCATTTCCAGCTGGAGGGCCATTAACACGATCGAGCCCCTCACGTTCAAGGGCATCCTCTCGGGAAGGGGAATCGAGACTAAACAATCGACGACCAACCATCGTAAAACCGACCGAAAAAATCTAAAATTAAAAAACAGTTTAAAATAAACCATGTCCAATTTTGGACCTCCAATCACGAATCGCCGGAAAATAACAGTAAAAGGCAAACAAAAAATACACATGCCAGGTGATCAGAAAAACTAGAAATACTAGAAAGTCACCGACTGACAAGGGGAAAAACATAATTATTGGTTGTCTCGTTACCGGCGAAATACGGAAAAGCCAATAGTAAAGGCAAGAAAGGTGGCACCCCATAATAATACCAGAAAATCCAGCTGGAAAAAAGGGGGGAAAACGTTAATTCCCAAAGTTCTAAATTTAAGAAAAACAAAAATAACCGGCAATTAAACCGGAAAAGAGACAACCAATAATTAAGCAGGCATCCGGCAGACAAAAAGCCTAACAACGGCAGGTCCCGGATACTCAAACTCTCCATATCCAAAAATAAAAATTGAAATTTCTCTAATCTCAACGGAAAAATATCATCCAATAAAGCACATAATGAAAACCTAAAAAGAAATTTATTTAAAAAACAAAATAGGAGAACAGCCAATAGCGAAGGAGACCACGGGTCAAAACGACAGCTAATTGGTTGAGACAAAAATCCAACTGGAGATAAAAATAAAAACAGAGAATGAAAAAGAAAAAATACCAAATTTGACCAAAAAACTACAAAACCACAAACTAAAAAACAAAATATTATAAAACACACACAAAAGCGGGGTAAAAACTTCGCCACTATAATCTGAGTGTTTTATAATATAAATAGATCTTCCCCGAAATTGCAACACTTCGAGTTGATTGTAAAGTTTTTATACTAAAAAACATTTTGTTGGAAATTTAAGCCTTTACCTTTTGAGAAGTCGATTTATTTTCACCGTTAACTAAAGTTTATAACCAACTCTTCGTGGTCGTTTTTTAATAGGACCAGGACCAATTTCTAATTAGGCCATGTAATATTAGAAGTTGCATTTAAAAATACTTTAAAATTCTAGTGCGGGAACAGATTGTCGGTTCTCAAATGCATTTTTCGGAAAATCAAGTTAAATGTCAAACAAGTCCCATGTTGAATACATGAAAAAAAAATATTAACTGCTCTAGAATTTGCTTACTCCCGGTCATATTAAAAACTCGAGGTTTCTCAATGACGAGGCCGCAGTTTCATCATGNCAAAAAAAACTTTGAATAATCGGTTGTAAACCTTCCCATTCTTCAACCAGTATTTCTAAATAAAGATATAAATCATGCATAATAACTGCTTAATTTCTGCTACATATTTTTTTTTTAATTTCGAATGTGAATTTTAATCTTCATTGTTTTTTAATTTTAATTTTGTGTTTTATTTAGATGTTTAGGCGTCGTGTTAAACGCGATGAAGCCGAACGGTTAGAAGCTTTCCATTCCTTTTTACGAACCGAACTAGCCCAGGAACCGTTTGAATTAAGGTCGGCCATTTTAAAGGTCAAAATTTGACCCCTGGAAGGTCAAGTCACTTTTTCAACATAAACCACCTACCTAAGTAAATTAAAGTGAAAAAAAAATTGGTAACTTAGTTGAGTAGGGCGTAGGCGGAATTGTAGAAAAACGTAAAAAACTGTTAACTGACTTGAATTTAGATGGTGTTTTCAAAATGAATTTAAGGTCAAATCAGTTTTTCAAAATTAATTTAACATCAAGTCAGTTTTTAGACCTTATATAACCAACAACGCCTTTAGATTTTTACCATTTTATTATAATATAACTGGTAGATTATTTTAACAGTTCCACATAAAGGAATTACGTCATGCTGTCAAACTTGTACAAAAAGAGGCTGCAAATGTTCAGAATGCCTCCAAAGATGAATATCAACTATCCGTAGCCGACACAGATTATTCACGTGAATTAATTGTACGTTATTACCGGTGTTACCGGATTTTTTTTTTCAGTCATAATCGTATACAGGGGGGTCTGGTTATAAGGTCACAAA
>SCLG01000025.1:691950-715219 GCA_004367875.1 Oikopleura albicans
CTCTTTTCTCTCGGCATTTCACGACCCTTTAGCATCCTTGAATCTTTTCTCCCAACATTTGGTTTTATGTGATATTTATAACAATGGCGAGGCAAAGTTAATTGCCGCAAACGTCTCAAATGGGGTGAATGGGTTTCAACTCAAAGTGTACTCTTCAACGTCTTTGGCCCTATCGCCCTCACTATTGGCGCTCCCTTCCGCCGCAACCGGATTTATAATTTCAACCGCGGGAGTTACCGCCCTGGCAGTAGCTGCGTCCAACTGCATTTATATTTACAAAAATATGCGACCTTTTTATAAATATTCCTTGCCGGATCTCGACTTAAATGAAGTGGAAAGAGAAGGTAATTGATTAAATTTAAATTGGATACAGTCCTTATTTCTAATACGGACGTTTTTTATTCTTAAAAATCGCGTCCGTATTGGAGTGAATAGTCCTGAAATGTCCATTTTTTGACTGTTTTCGGGACGTCCGAAAAATGATCATAGTCACAAAAAGGATCATTTTTCTACAGGGGGTCTGGTTATAAGGTCACAAGTTGTGACCGTTATAAGGTCAAGTCATCTTTTTTGCACCAATGTCAAGTCATTTTTCAAGATAAATCATGTCTTTTTTCACTTTTTTTGGGTTTAAATTTAGAACTCGAAATATACGTTTAGAACGACACGGGTAAAACACGGGTAATAATTTTTTTATAGAAATCATATCTTTTTGGACTTTTTTCTTGCACTAAGGTCAAGTCATTTTTTTTTTCGAGTGCCCCATTTTTTGTAGTGGCCCCATTTTTGGCCGAAAAAGGAGTAAGGACTGTATTTTATTTTAAAGCGTGGATGCAAGCAAGGGAAGAGAAGTTCGACTATGAGTCCCTTCATGAAATATTAAACAATTTGCTCAATGATCAAGGCATTCCTCTCTCCCAACGCTCGAAAACGTTTCTGAATTTGAAAACTGGCGAAGAACGGACAGAATTCGGCAACAAACATAAAGAACAGCCTTTATCGAGAAGCTCTTGTATCGTTGCCATGACTAAGGTATTTTAATATTTTCCTTTGTATGAACCTGTATTTGAAAATTTATGCCCCTTTTAACACATCCTAATATGGGTGAAATCACTTTTGAAAATCTTTTTGTACTCACTCCTACATTTGTAAGGCACAAAATGTGTAACAAAAATCCTTTGAACAGGGGTGGGTACAAAGTGATCAAGGTCTCATATTTGTACCACTATAGTTTATAAGGTCTACATGGTTATGAGGTCAGCCATTTGGACCGTTATAAGGTCAAGTCATTTTCACTAAAGTCATTTGCACTAAGGTCATCTCATTCTTGTTGAGAAAAAATCTTTAAAATCGTGTCTTTTTAAGCTTTTTTTGAATGAAGACCTTTTTGCGTGAAATCAGGCCTTTCTAAAAAACGACAAAAATATTGAAAATTTATCTTTTTTTGAAATCATCGGTGAAAGTCCATTTTAAATTGTTATAACAAGTTATATAACTTATAAGGTCCTTTTTTAAATAAGTTAAACGGGAGATGGGTTAATTCAGTTATGGCCTTATAACCACTCATTTGACGTGACATTCATTCTTTTAGATGAATAAAAACATTCCGGACGACAAGGGCATGTCGGTTCTGGTTATCTGTACGGAAGAAAAGGAAGTGCTGATTTTGGATGTTTCGGCATTTACAGTTTTAAAGCGCGTTTTACTGCCTTCAGTGGCGGTTTTTGTTGAATGTTCGGGACTTTTTGATGTTGAATACAATGTACATGTCATTTGTAGGGACGGTCACTGTTACTCATTCGATCGTGATACAGAGCGGCCAAAGCTTTCGGTTTAAAATCAGTTTTGACGATTTTTTTTCATAATAGAAATTAAGACCACAAATTTGATTTCAGTCGGTTGAAGCCAGATTACGCCAGATTAAAAACCGAATATAAAGAGTACATTTTCGTTATCAACGCATGCGGTTGCTTTTGTTAAAGTTGGGCACCATTTATACACCCCATGTACAGATTGCACTTTGCACATTCATGATGAAAGTGGGCGACTTGTTTCCGTCAAAAACTTAAAATCGCGGCCACTTTCGGCGACAAAAATGGAAATCAAGTCGAAGGGCGTTTCGGCTCTGCTCGTTGCACTGAACAATAAAACAATCAACATATTTCGGTGAGTGTTTTTTATTGGAAGAAAAAATTAAAAAAAAATTCGCCACATCTAACCAATGACACTGCCCAAAAAGGGAAGAATTTCAGTGGATTAACCCCTGGCCACAAAAAAAAGCTATTCAGACGGTGCCATCATAAACCCCTTACGTTTGACCTTGAAGGTCAAGTTATTTGTTTAGTCGAAAAGCCGTTCAAAATGCTTTGAAAAATGGTTGGTTATAAGGTCAAGTCATATTTTTGGTAGAAAACACTTCAAATTTTTTTCTTTGAAATCATGTATTTTTGCACTTTTTTGAGTCATTTATTTTTTCAATTGAACCGCAGACGGCCGTTACACAACTTAGTCGTGACATACGTTTTTAGGGAGAATGAATTGCTGGAAAGTTTTGCTGTTCGTGAAAACGTGACGGCGATGGCATTTGGAAAATACGACCGCGAAGATGCCACTCTTGTGTGTGTTTATGATAATGGCGGAATTGAATTCAATATCGTTAGACGCAAATCAAACTTCTCCAAGAAAAATATATTCGAGAGTCAAGCCGAACTGCAAAATATAAAAATGCCCAAAATGAGTCAATCATATCTGGAGCAGATAGAGTACGAAAAAAAGAATGCCAAAGAAATATTGAAAAATTTTCAATATGACTTGTCCTATATTCGACTATTAGGTTTGATTAACCATATTTAACGTAAAAAATATTTTTCTCAAAAAAATACATACCGTATGTTGGTACTCAGACCGTCGTAAATTTCTTATGATTTGTAACGCTATTTTGGGATCACCGCGACATACGGTATACTCCCAAGAATCGTCTATGAAATGAATTATTATAGCTGCAAGAGAATTGGTTCGAATCGATCGTAAATCTTTGGCGCCAATTTCTTCAAATGAGCCGATTAGTATGTCGGTAGCGTTACTTGGCGTCGGCCCTACGTTTAAATTGCAAACCACATTGACCAATACCGGGGATGAGATTGACCTCAGGCGAAAATATTTTATTACGTATTCTTACAAGCCCTCCTTATACAAGTAAGTGATTACTGTCAACAAATTGTAACTTAACTCCCAGGGGGAACCAAAATAAAAGAACCTCCAGGGGGAAGGTCTCGCGGGCTCGAAAATGGCTTAAATAATTGGCAGAATGAAATGGGTTTGAAACAAATTGTAATCGGTCAAAAATAGTTAGATTCCGTAACGTGGCCAAATAACGGGCAGGGCGTAGGCGGATCGTTTTGAAGTCCTGTATTCAAATCTGACGTAATTACGTCTAAAAACGGTTGAAAGCCAAAGCAGTTCTTCGCCCTGACTTTATAACCAGCCTTTGTCCATAATTTTTCTCCTGTACTTTCGACGATCTGATCGATGATATATGAATAAATTTTAGAGTTGAGCAAAAAACGTCTGAGATTCCGATTTTGTCCCCACGTATTCCGATGACATTTGAGTGTTTTGTCCGATGCCTATCGGAAACTGGCGAATCCGACGATATAAAAGTTTTTCTTTCAAAAAAAGGAAATTCAAAACCGATCATTTCATCAGTTGTCAACATTCCAATCGCCGAAACGCTCACCGTTTAATTTAGACTGTTTTTAGATCGTATTTTATTTGATTGTTTTATACTATTTTTGTAGCTGTAAAGATATTTTTCTATTACCACTTTCTGTATGAGCTTTTTTGTACGTTTTCTGTTTCTAGTTCATTGTTGNCAATAATGCCGTTTTAGGTTTTTTTCTAAATTCACACATTTTTGAGGTTGAATGTTTTGACTCCATGTCTTTTTGAATCAAGTTTTTGGGCGAAAATTTCTTGATGTTAAAAATTTTGCTAAATTTATTTCATTTGATTATAAGGTCCTTCTTCGCCATGATTCATGACCTTATAATTAAGTACCCTGGTTGCCAGTACACTAACCAACATAAGACTTTCAAGCTAGTGGCTCATTGCATCAAATATTGAGTTCTAGCAATTGTTGTTTTCAGCAGCCCGCAAGGCAGGTTAATGTTTTTAGTACCATAGAAAAAATCGAACTCGATTTCACGTACGAAAATCTCGGAATTTATTCATAAAAATCTTGACGGACGATTTCGCACATTTTTTTTTTTCATTTAACCCGGCCATGCATATCGGTACCATTTTTGATAATTTTTTCTTGAGCGGTATTAAAAAATATCAATACAGCCGTTACTATTAAAATCCCTACCAATTTAATATTTTGCCGTTCTTTTTGGTCATACATAAATTTTGTATTAGTAAACTCAAATGAAGGAGAACCAACGTTGTTTTTTTTGGGTAGATTTGACTTTTACTAATCTACATCCTACGCTTTGCGCCTACTTGAGGACATATACGACTCGTCATGTCGTACTCGTGTGAACAAGAAAAAATAACAATTTTTTCAAGTAAAATGAAACTAAAGCAGTTCATAACAGCGACACTAGTGAATGGTTTTGAGATAACAAGTTCGATTGACTTTACCGGAGTGAGTTTAGGCGATGTGAGTGTATTCCTGAATAATCTGTCGACTATCTCAACCTATACAGACTATGTTAACAGAATTGTAGATAGGTCGGGATTTAACCTTGAACATTTTGATATTGTCCGTTTTTATAATAACAAAAAATTCAGACGGAATAAAAGATAAAGGTGGCGAGATAGGTGATCTTATTTTAAGTCTGATTCAACGCAAATTAAAGTGTGATTTCTGTTTGAAAAAAACATGCGTCCTGGTAAAATAAAAACGTTTTTTTAATTCTGCCCTAAAACGCCTATCATTGGATTAGTTAACGGTATGACATTTTGAAGGCTATCAAATCAAGTCAGATTTGTTGCACCGCGACCGGGTCAATCTTTCAGAATAAAATCATATTTTTTTGGATTTCAAATTTATTATAAAATCAAGTCTTTTCCAACAAAATTTGAATAAAAAGAAGTCGTTTTGTACTATTTCCGGTTTAGATAGTTTAACATCAGGGGAAAAGTTCATGGATTAAGTCTTAACGGTTAAAAGTTTTAAAACCTGTTGTTCGTAAGAAAAGTGTTTATGAAAAATGGCTCAATTTGTGAGTGGTTACATGTAGATTGTATACATACAACATGTGTAACTTATAAGTTACATGTATAACTTTATAATTACCTTCCAAAAATCCATTTACTACTAAGACAGTTTTTCAGTCCCTGACATTTTAGCCAAAACGGTGTACGCTAACCCTATGTATTACAAACGTCCGTATTGGGTGTAGGACTGTATAATCATCATGTGTTTTATGGTTCCAAAACGATAGGCATTTTACACAATGTTCAAATTTTTAATTCCCAGATAGTTATAGCAATTTTGACACCAGTGCGGATTGGAATAATGACTATTTGAGTTTCAGGTTTGAAAAAACCGAACTCGATTTAGTTGGTGGTGAAATTATCGGCGTCCTTGACAGTATAAAGTCGTCAATAAAATCTGATGCCCTTGAAAAAATCGTTGCCGCCGAATTGTCATCTAATGAGTCCCTAAATGAAGAAACTGTTCGAGAAAATATCGAATCGGACAATAATTTTACGGCAGTTCAACCGGATAACTTAGTCTTGTCTTCATGTCTGGTTCTGTCAAATGGAGACCGGATGGAAATCAATACACATTCTTCCAACAGTAATCTTCAAGTTACTATAGGTAAAGACGATATGAGTAATTCACTCCCATTCGAACGGCTTTTTTTTCGAAAAACAAAAAAAAAATCCTAAAAGGGGTACAAACTGTATTTGTATCTTGATATCAACCCGGGGGTTACTTTTGACAAACCATAATTGAATCCACCTTATGTTTTCATTCATAAAGCTTAGAGAAATATTTGATTCATTTTGAAAATCCCGTCAGTTCTTTTTTATTAACTCTCAAGCAAAAATCACCACCGTTTTTCAGTAATTTTAGTACTGGAGTGAGCAAAAACGTGTCACCGAGCAAATTTCACTTGTAGGTTAAAAAACAGTACTCGGTCTTATCTATTGTGAGACCCGCGTCGAGCTCGGTGACAAACTGGCGACCCACACCAGTACGACATAAAATAGGCTGAGATGATAAAAATTATTAGAATTCATCCCTAAAATCCAAAATCGAAAACATTTTAGTTGAATAAGTCATTTTAAAATTCAGGAAAATGTTCCACATCCGACGCGACCAGGCTACAGAATTATAATATTGCGTTTATGGATTCGTCGTGTATGGTTCAGTTCCTAACATCTGATAATACCGTCGAACTTAATTCAAATTTGGAACCGGGTTTGTGTGGAACAGTATACTCCCAAACAGCCGGAAACATAGAAATTCGAAACTCGGTGCATATTTACACATCATCCAATGCTGAAGAGCCTATAACTGCTTCAAATGGCATTCCAGTCGGCCGGGATCAATCAATTATTACTGGAACAATACGTGGTATGTATTGGTTTCGATTATCGAAAATAGCGTCCGTATTAGGGTGGATTGTCCATTTCCCGACCGTTTCAGCAATAACTGTATATTTTTTCATAGTTTGTTTTAGTAAGAAAAGTTAACATTGATATAATATGATCCAAAAGATTTAAATTTGCAGATATATCTGAGTATTATATTTTTAGGTGAGGGCAGATTTGAAGATTCTATCAAAGTCTGGACGGACAATACATTTACTGTTGAAAATTCATCTATGATGACACGTCTTGGGTTTCCTATTTATTTTTCGGTCGAATCACTACATGGTATCAACGGAATCTTCTTTAGCTTCGGAATTAAAAAAAAATGTTGTAATTTGAAGTTAAAACTGTTTTAACGTCCTCGAAGCAAATTATGTTCATGTGTTGGAGCTCGGATTGTCGGGCTTTAAGCAATCTTCATATAATTTCTAATGTTATTTTGGCATCAGTCTGAGCTCTAACACACGGTACAGTTCGATTTGGATGAAGAGTTAGATTTTAAGCCATACATTATGCGAATATATAATTTATATTCGGATAGACTTGAATTAAGTCATTTGATCTGTTTTTTGGTTCAGGGTCAGAACTTCTGACCTTATAACCCTAACCCCTATAATAATGATAAGTAACAAAATGCACGCATTGTTTCATTTTTTTTTAATTCCACCAGTGTTAAATCATGTAAATTTGGCACCAATTCAGTCGAATTCGAGTTTCTCCGGGAGCATGGCTGCCAATATCAACCGTTAAAAGTACAATCGTATGATAATTTTGTGACAGCAACCGGCAATCAACAACGATTTCAATATAATGCTTTCGTATTTCGGGGCCATCCTTATACCGGGATGCGCCTCACTTGTGATATTGCATACTGCCTTCAAACGACCGATACTAACACATGTCCTACAAGAAATTCTGTGCTCTGTGACAATAATTTCGAATAAACTATAGTTATCAAATTTAACATCCTAAAAGCTTCATTATTATACAAGTTTTATGAAAGTTGGCCCCGTTCGTCACATTTGACATGTTTTCAAGTTTCAAATTATCAGGAGCGGGCGTCCTAATTTTGCAAATAAAATTACTACAGATATGACGATTTGAAGAAGCATTTATTAACACTTGATGCAAACAAAAATGCCAATATTTTCGACGAGTATAAATTCTCGAGCAAGAAACATCTCAAGAGAGACTCGTAAAAGAGCCCGAAAAATTCAGGAACTAATGGACCGTATTTATAACTGGAAAAAACATCAGAAAGGCTGGAAAGCCTGATTGGCAAATATTTCGATCGATTGAAGCGCCTTTATAATACAGCCAATGGTGATGCAAGAGATTATGTTGACCAGTTACACATCTTCAAATAAATATCTACTGACAGCCAATTACTATATTTTAAATAAATTTATACTTTTAAATATTGTGAGTTTTTTTTTCTGACTTGAAATATTCTGAGCTATAGACAAAAAAAGTTACTACTATCGTAAGTTTTAGTTCGTTTCTGAAGGTCTTAAAGAGACGGTCTTCACATTTACGGAAATCAAAAAATAATATTAATTTGTCAAGCTAAGCATAAATGTAAGAAATCAGTTACATTTATGTCATCCGTTTCGTGTTTATTTTAATAAGTTGCCAAAAAGAAATATGAAATTGGTACGTCACTTTAGTTTTTAAACGTGAAATAAAAAGTTATACAAGTAAAACACAAATGCCGAAATACGAAGAGATGTCATCACCTAAAAGTTCCAAAACGAGAGAGAGATGGTATGAAAAAATCGAACGAAAAATTACTAAAACGATTCAAAACACAAACAATTTTCAAATGAGGGAAATTGCCGAGAGTCGATTTGTTCAAAAAGTGGAAAAAATTGCCCAAAATATCACTTCTAGAGCCAGACGAAGGCTATTTTCGAAATACTATTAAACCAACTTATAAGGTTATAGTAAAAATACTGTAAAGTTATCTCTAGATGAATAAAATAAATTATGATGACCCAAACTAATTTATGGCTTTGTCTCTCGAGCGCTAAAAACCCTTTTAGCATTTTATTAATACTTGCAAAACACCTTTAAACCAAATCAAATACATTTTACCGACCCTTTGTCGACAAATTGTATTCTAATATTATATATCTCGGGTCAGAGTAGTGACCGCGCTAATCACAGTTCAGATCGATAACTAAGGGTGAGTAATATTCAGAGTATTCTGAACGAAAATAGTAATCTTGAAGTACATCAGCTAACCAGTTATCTTAACAACTGTTTTGCTCAAAAAGGTGTTCAGATAATTGGTTAGGGTACTTGGTAAGATAGTTGAAAATCGCGATATGTTTCAGCCCAAAAAGTGTCCAGATAACCCAACTTTGTTAAATAACTGGTTAGGGGTGTACAGTTTCGGAAATATTGTGCTACAATGAACAATTGATTAAGCTGCTAAGTAAAGTTTATTTAAAGGAATTAATCACGTAACAAATATTGTCGGCGGGAATCAAACAGATAAAAATCATTTTAGCATTTCCCGAATCATAAAAATCAAAAGGTTAACCATTTAGCATGTTTCCCAGCACGAGCTAGATGGCTCAGCTTGACATTGTGCGCAAAACGCAACTGGGGTTTGATTTTCAATCAACTTCTCGATAGCCTTTCCGAAAACTTTGTTTGAGGCAAACTGAGCCGAGTAGCATGTCTCCCAGCATGATCCAGATGGTTCGGCGGAGCATTGGGCACACATTGTGTTAACGTCTTGGCTAAAGGTGGCACGGGATGCATAGCACGTTTCCCAGCATGATCCCGAGGGCTCGGCAGAACATTGCGCACAATAAGGTGCGGTCACAGCATCATTCAATGAGGTGCCCGATTTCGCGGCTAACTCGTGACAATTGGCCCAGCAGCCCTTGACGGGATTCTCGACACACTCCATGCACGCTGCAGAAACTTATCGACAGAACTTTTAGTGAATTAGATTTTTTATCAAATAAACTCTCGATGAGTGGTTGCACTGCGCGTTTTATAGATTTTAAAAAGTATAAAAAACACGCAGTTCGACCACTCTTCCGCACAGTCTGTACATTCCTTAACTCTGAAGGGGAACAGGTACTTGGTAGCCGTGTTGTGAATACAAATATGCGATTTTTTTCTTTTTCGAACAAGATGCCTCTTGACATTCTATTAGACCCGTCTATCAGCGATTTTTAATATAATACTTCGATTGTTTTCGCATTTTTTTGCGATTTAGAGCGATGTGTGCCCTAGCGCACACACTTCCCCCGGGAGTTAAGAACGTTTTTTATTCAAAAAAACAGACTTGTACAGGGTGAGGTAATATAGATGCTAAGCCATTTTTTGGTGACTTTTATTCGCTCAGCGCACTCGCGAACCAAAAACGGCTTAACATCTATATTACCTCACCCTGTACTGCGAGGAACGCCCATAGTGAGAGATAACCCTGTGATTTGAATACGACGCCTACCTTGAAGTTTGTTAGAAACAAAACCTGCGCTGCATCCGTAAACAAAAAGTAAAATTTTAAAAAGAAACATTCTGTGAGTGATGTTGCTGTTGCGATTTGATACTGCAATTTCCTGCTTTTTATTGTAATATTTATAGAATATCTTCGATTGCATACATACTGAACTAATTAGAAAACTCTCAAAATCATATGGCTAGATCGTCTGACAACTCTTCAAGTCCAAGGGCCATGACGTGGTCAAAGTCAAAATAACATACTCTACGTACTCTACTGTACTGTTGAATAATCCAGATGCTTCACTTCTGTATATTTTTATTTAAATGTAATTCGTAAAAACTTATTGAAAATGAAACAACTGCAGGCAACGGACAGATTGTATTCAAAAATATATAATATTATTTATAACTGCACCGACTGAATTAGTATCATGTCTTAATGGTCTACAGGGTAATCCGTCTCTGGAAAAAAAAACGAAAGTGGATAAAAGCAACAGTCTGTCGAGGAAGACTAAAGTGCATAAAGGGGAATGGGTCGACACAATTTCGAAGAATTTTCCTTTTGACCATTTAGACATGATAAAAATTTAGTTCCTGTCATTCAAATATATACCACGTACGCCGTTATGTTTCATTTTTCCCGTTCGCGCCAACATGGTTGACTTTTCTGAGTTTTTTTGTGAAACATAATGGCGTACTTGTTATATATTTCCTACATTTTTAGTAATTTATAAAAAAAATGCTTATTCAAAGGCACAGTTTTTGAACTCAAATCGTGCCATATACTGTATGTGTGCCCAAAATGACTATTTTAGTTCCGTTATTCAGCATTTCACAATATGAAGTCCTGTAATAAAATAACTGTAATCACAAATACTCTGTGTGGTAACTAGTTTATCAGGTCAATAAATAACGCGGTTTAGTAATGCTTGTAATCTTTCAAATCGATTAACATTAACATACTGGCTAAAATACTTAGCGCCCTCTATAGGAATGAATAGCTTTATTGTTTTGACCTTGATCTACCTGTAGTTACCACACAGTAATAGAAGTATACATTTTTGGTTATTTATTTTTCCGTTAATGTAGTATCTCTTGTTTTACAGCAGAGTTTACATTTTCATTCTTTACTTCAGGGTAAATTACTGACCCAGTATCAGTCGAACTACTAGAACAATTGCTCCAGGCCGACCAATGCCTTCTCAAATTTCGCCGCGAGTTAAAATTCGCGGTACATTTTGAACAACTAAACTGTTTTTGCATTCCATGTTCATCTTCCTGGTGAAAATCCATTCGTTCAATAAACTATAAAACCGCGTTAATCGCAATATCATTTAATCTAGTAGTCTTTACTGTCATAAGTAGGGGTGCATGGATTTCCTAACTAGGTGAAACCATCGAGCTATTCAGCTGAAAAAAGAACCTTAGAGCACTTTGAGCCACTGAATCCAAAAATATAATCAAATTTTGGTGAATTTGAGTGCATATGGGTTTTAGGTCCGTATATGGGTTTTACCTTATAATTGCTCAGATTTGCTCTAAATAAGCAGTTTTTACATGTTTTAAGGTCAGTAGAACACGACGATTTCGAATACGAAATAAGTTTTTTAAAATGGACCGATAATTAACCGGCAATTTCCGGTTTTTTACTAAAAAATACGAAAAATTATCGGTTTTGGCCGGTTTTAGAATAAATTGACGCTAAGGATTCTGAGTCATAAGGGACGTTTTTCGTTCCCGTAAAAAAGTGTTTGTATTAAAAAAGCTTAGTAAATTTTAAGACGTTAACTTTATGACTCATTCCATGATTTATGACTCATAAATTATGAGACAGATTTTTTCTGCAACTTTTATATAAATTATTGTACATAGATTACAGTGGAAGTTTTAACCAAAAATCTCTAACAAATATACATACTTTTGAAGTAAAATCGCACTTGTCGCATTTGTACCGTTTTTTGCGATCACTCCAGGGTATCCCACTGTGTCGTCTATCCATATGTAAATGATATTCGCGGTTGTTGTTTGTTTTAAACTTACACAAATTGCATGATATCGTCACCTTTTCATGATGCGCTTCGATGTGGCGGGTTATTTCGCTGGGAGTTCGTCCAACATACTCGCAATATTTACACCTAGGTTAATAAATAACAAATGCCAAAATCGTGTTGTTCTCCGGCGATGAGTTAGGATTGACAATTAACGAAATTCAAAATAGACTTCTTTTAACTCTGACACGAAGCCCCATATTTGAAATTTGAAGTCATTACGCGGTTTTACACGGATACATGACGGACGTTCGACAATGAAACAAAGATATTTACAGCCCTTGTACTGTTATCTTGTCGTTATCTTGCAGATTTTCCCGTTCACTCCGTTATCTTTCAGATTTTTTTCATGCGAAAGTTCCAAGATAGGGGCGAAGGGGTTGTCTTTTTGATTTTATTCCCTCCTATAGTTTGAAGACTCAAAAATTAACCCGCTTTTACCTTGTCATCTAATAATGACCAAAAATTGTAGGACACGTTTTAAAAATCTAGGGACTACCTATAGTCCATGGAATATGTAATTTCTAAAAAGCGCGGTATTCAAAGCACACTGAGACTATGTGGTTCTTACGTGTGTACTGGAGTTTTGGAATGTTTTTCCCTCTTGTGGCGAAGAAGAGCGTAAGATCTGTCGGTTGTAAAATCACATTTGTCACATTTAGCTATTTTCTTACAAGCTCGCCCATGATCCCTGAGGCCGGCAATGCTCAGATACTGTTTACCACATATGGTACACTTGAAATTTTTTCGTCCTTCTTTGGTAAATGAATCGTGGGCATTTTTACGATGTATTGTTAAATGTTCTTTACGCTTTGCTGTGTAGTTACATAGTGGACAACCATGTAGCGGCTTGACAAATACACCACTCAATCAGTTATTAAACTGTTTTGCTGAAAAAGTTTTAAGATAATTGAATTTTGTTGAGATAATTGGGTAGGACATTTGGTAAGATAATTGGTAATCGCGATATGTTTTCCAAAAGTGTTAAGATAATCCAATTTTGTTAAGATAATTGGGTAGGGCACTCCCCATGATATGTACCCAGGTGTTAACTAAAATAGTGGTAGTAAAAAAAGACTTTATAAATGTATAAAAATATTTACACTTATTTAGGCCGTAAATTTTAGGGTGTTTATATTTTCAAAATTCAGCGAAATTAACCATATATCGCGCAGGCGTCGCGCTCGGCTAATTGGCAAATTTTCAATACAAAATAACCTGTGGAGGATAAAAGCTAAAACACTATGGTTTTATACACGTATAGGTTTTATGTAAAGGTTGATACTGTATGTATCAATGATACATGTATAGGTTTTACACGACTAATATCAATCGTAAGGCGAAATTGGGAACTATAAAAATATCGTGGTCAAAACTTATGCACGATTGCACGGTCTAGGGTTATATTAAGAAAATTTATTGAACTTTTATTAAAATTAATTATGTCAAGCCCAATCTAAATGGTCGTTGCCCAGTATGTAAGACATTGTGAACCTTCATTGCGCCACTGTGTTTCGTTTTGAATTCACATTTTGTACAAAAATGCCACTCTGATTTTTTTAAAGTTTTCATAATTTGTGGATGGACGATAATGGTCGGATGGCGATCAAGTATTGTTGGATCTCCTAAAAATCTATAATGACGAAAAGTCCTTAACAATGAAACTTTCTCCTAAAAATCTATAATGAAGATTTAACTCATACATAAAAATATCACAAAATCTAATGGGTCTGTACTAACTTCAGCAAAGTTTATTTTAACAAAAAAGTCATAAACACGGAAACTTTCTGTTGCTGACTAAAATACCCAAAAACAAGATTTAGTACAGGGCTCTGGTTATAAGGCCAAGGCCAAAAAAAATGACTTGACCTTAATGCACTTCAAAAAATGACGTAACCCTAGTGCAAAAAAAAGTCCAAAAAGATATGATTTCTAATAGAAAATTCCTGGTCAGCGGGGGGAGGTCTTCACCCGAAAAAGTAAAAAAGACATGATTTCTATAAAAAATTATTACCCGTGTCGTTCTAAACGAATATGCCTCGTTCTAAATTTACAACCAAAAAAAAAGTGAAAAAATACATGATTTATCTTGAAAAAAATGACTTGACCTTAGTGCAAAAAAAAATGACTTGAACTTATTACGGTCACCTAATTATTATGTTTTTTCAATAATTTGCAGACCCTATCGATCAAAGTCTTACTAGCTATATCGCGCTCAATGTGTGTAATAAAATTGCTCGGCCGATGATCAGGAAACGAATAATTCTCACATAGAATACATTTGAGGCAGCTATTTCCATCCTTTTTCGTGAAATGTGATTTGTAGTAAGCATGATTAACGCGTGCAATTTTGTAATTCCATTTGTGGTAACTGAATAGGGTGTACGTTTATGTACGTTTTCTTCTTAATAAATTGTTTTTTTTTTATCATAATTCATCATAATCTGAATTTCAGATAACGTTGAAATGAAATCAAAGATTGAGTCGGAAGATCTCTTTGAAGAAGTGGTTCATTTTCAACGCGTAATAACCTTACCCCTAAATAATACAAAAATTCGATTCGACAAATGGCAAACCGAAACATAATTTGAAGATAGTGAACATATTGAGCTAGCTGGGACTGAAATTGCTTGCAAAAGTTAAAATTACCGGGACCGAGGTGATATATCATTTTCCGATAAATTATGTAGGTGTTTACCCTTTCCTCATGAGAAGCAGGTCATCGACATCAATCAGGTAATTATTTTCTTTGGAAATTTCCTCAAACGTGGAAATAGCCAGCTCTTTCATTACAATTTTCAATATGTATTATTATCGTTGTTTTTCTCATGTATCATGTCTAGCTGCTGATTGGCCAAGCTCGTTTCCTTGATTTTACAGCTTTTGTTCACTTCTCTGATGTATGATATTTTCGATAATATAAACTGTAATTTACAGTATAGACCCGATGTGCGGTTATCTGGCCGGAATTCCCGCTCTGGCCGGAATTTTGAGCAATAATTTTCAAGAAAGCACTAACTTTATACGTTAAGGACTGTGCCGTTATAACGCGTTATCTGGCCATTATTACGAAACAAAATGTTTGTTCGGCGAAAATGTCGGCCAGATAACGGCGCAGGTTGTGTATAACAACAGTAGTTTAACTTATTACGGGATGCTCCAATTAGAATAAAGGTGAGCTTGAACTGAATACCGTTGGTGTGGTAATAAGTTGACAGTTTGAAACGAAGTGACACTTTTCGGAGTTTTTTGGGAAAATTGGGCAAAAGTGACGGAACGAAGTGACAGTTTGGGACGAGTTGACAATTTTTAACGAAAAAATCGGAAACGAAAGTGTCAACTCGTTACCCCACCTACTGTATGATGACATTACGTTTCTCGAATGTTTTCATCAGAATTTCTGATTCAGAAGAACAATATTTATAAATCCTTTGTTGCTGATTCGTAACAAGGGACGGTTTCTCGATCATTGAATAGCCAATCACGAGCTTCTTTTCGTGAAATATTGATTTACCATTGGCTGACGATGGTAATCGCCATTTTGATGACTATCCGAGAAAGAAAAACAATCTTCTAATTCTGCAATTGATGGTTTTCAGAGAAAATGGTGTTTAGGATTATCGCCAAATTATTCACACCGGTTGTTCGAAAAAATGCCGTTCGGTTAGTCGCGCGACCTGGAGTCTTGTTTCGACGACAGTGTGCGGTTTGAAATTTTTCGGAAAGTTTGGCGTAACGAAATTTTGAGACCTTAGTAGGCTGTCCCAAGCTCTTGAGTATGCCAATACCAAAAATGACATAAAAAATCAAGAATATACATTTTGTAGAAATGTTTTTTCAAACTATTTTCGAAAAAGAAATTCGAAAATTTTGTTTGTGGGTTAAACTTTTTTCAAATTTTTTTTTTCGATTTCGCCGAAAGTGGGCTTAAATGAAAGCCCTTGATTCACTGATTACGAATATGTAAGACTTATTTGACAGAAAGTGAAAATATATTTAAAAAAGTGCTGTTGAAAATGTTGAAAAATCGATTTTTTTTTATTTGGAGACCCTCGAAAAAAGCTTGGGACAGCCTAGACCGTAGTACGGTCACCGTACCAATCCTCCTCTCCTTTTTCGTAAAGTCAAGGCTAGTCATGTTTTAATTCTAGCCCTGTACAATAAAGTGAGTCAGGGCATTTCATATTTATGAATTTTTTTATTTATCCATATTTTAGCATTTTTTTTCAGGGCCTACAGTAGGGTTTCAAACCGTGTGTTAGATTCCCAGACGAACTAAGCTCGTTAAATTTCTAAACTTCAACGAAATTAGGAAATGTTTCTGATTTTTATTGACATAACCAAGTACGTTGATAATGAAATCTTTTATTTCATAAAATATGACTAATAGTTTCAAGATATTTGTGTTGCAAAAATATTTTAATTAAAATACACTATTATTAATAGTATATTAATATCAAAATAATTTCTCTGATACAACAGGCAAAAAGTTTCCTATGAAACATTTTTCATTGAAAATAATTACAATATGTTTCATATGAAAGAGACTTTAGTCAAAATGCAGCTAAGATACGGAATAAATCAGTTTTTCGCTGAAAAAAGACGGCAGTTTTCGACTAAAATTTTCTACATATTATTCTTACTATTTTGAAACATAATTCAGACAAAGGTCACGTTACTTGGATCATGGAATGCGACTTCAAGAGCGTGAGTTGAAAACGCGGCGACTTATTGATCGGATCCGTGATCTTGTCCGGAAAAACTTCCCTTTGCGAAGTCCGTTTTTAATTTCGGACGATCGCGGAAAGTCAATATCTGACTTTATTATCGGGAAGAAAATCGGTAAAGGATCTTATGGCGTTGCTTTTAAAATGGGTCATAATTATAGTCTATAAAATTATAGAGGTCGAGTATAAAATCGATTAAGGCTGAATTTGGGTCGCAATTGGCGAAATAAAAAAAGAGACGGCCTTGGAAAAAATTTTTCAATACGCGAACATTTAATTTTGTTCACNCTCGAGTTAGTAAACTCGAATTAGTAAAAAAAAGCTGCTTCATCTCTAGAATTGAAAACTAACTTGTTTTCAATCTTTTATTTTTTTTAACAAATTCATTTTATATTGAATAAATTATATTTTTTATAAATTTTTCTTGAAAAAATATGAAGAGAAATATGGTCAAAGCCGTTGCGTTGTGGGGCGTTGCGTTGTGGGCGCAACCGCTGTAAGGGCGAGTTTATCCAGTTTTCTATTTTTAAAGATTTTCAGAATAAAGGGTACAGTCCTTAACCATATATCGGACGTTCTTGGTTCTCGAAAATAGCGTCCGATAAATGAGCATCGTCATAAAGGAGGTCATTTTTTTATTAGAATGACCCCATTTTGGCCAAAAAAAGCGTCCGATAAATGAGTAGGCGCCCGATAAATGATTAAGGACTGTATTTAATTTGTTGAAACTGGGGAGATATTACAAAAACGATTTAAAAAACTTGACAAGCATCTTTTGAAAACTAATACGATTGAAAATTTCAACTAACTTTAAGCTAATAGCTAAACTAATAGCTATTAAATTTGAGAAAACGGCAAAAATCTTCGTTACCTCATGCTGTAATAAAAACACAACGATTAGGCCCTAATTATTATGTTTTTTTTCAATAATTTGCAGACCCATTCGATCAAAGTCTTACTAGCTATATCGCGCTCAATGTGTGTAATAAAATTGCTCGGCCGGTGATCAGGAAACGAATAATTCTCACATAGCATACATTTGAGGCAGCTATTTTCATCCTTTTTCGTGAAATGTGATTTGTAGTAAGCATGATTAACGCGTGCAACTTTTTTGTTCCATTTGTGGTAACTGAATAGGGTGCACGTGCATGTACAACTTTTTCTTCGTAAAAATTAAAATTAACTGCTGCGCACCCGGCTGCGCCTTTTGGCGCACTTTTCAGTTTTTTCTGTCTCATTTCTTAACGGTTTGAGGTATTCTGGATCGGCTTTTTTTATTCAAATAATGGACTCATTCCGCATCATATTGTACTGAGTTTATTCATTTCTGTCAACAAAAAGTTTTAAAGCCAACAAAAAAGTGGAAAAATTGTACCTCGGGCGGACATTTTTTGACCCCGATAACGGTTATAACTTGATCATCGGCATAAAAATTGTCTGTATTAATTTAGAGACCACCTCTCCGAATTTGATTGTGAGTGTTTTGAGTCTGATAATTAAAAAAAATAAAGCGCACGTGGAAAGCGGTCTATTGGATGAAATATACGCCGGATACCAATTTCATAAAAACCAAACTTTATAAACAAGTCTATAAAAAGAATTATTTTCGTACATTAAAATTATATCTAAAACGAAGCGACAAAAATGCGCCAAAGGGCGCAGCCGGGCGCGCCACTGGGTAGTAAATCCGGGCGCGCAGCAGTTAAGGGTTTACGGTTTTTCTGAATATTCAATATCATACAATCAATGATACTGATACTAGGATACTGAATATTCAGAAAAACCGTAATTACGCGTAAACCCTTTATTTTAATTTTTGTATTCAATTAATTAGGGGTATTCATAATAGTATCATTGATAATACCCCTAATTAATTGAATACAAAAATTCGATTCGAAAAATGGCAAACCAAAACGTAAATTGAAGACAGTGGGCATATTGGGACTGAAATTGACGTGAAATTGACGTGATATATATCATTTTCCGATAAATTATCGGCGATATGTACGTATTTACCCTTTCCTCATGAGAAGCAGGTCATCGACATCAATCAGGTAATTATTTTCTTTCGAAGTTTCCCCAAACTTGGAAATAGCCAGATTTTTCCTTTCTGTCCTCTCTTTCATTACAATTTTCAATACGTATTATTATCGTTGTTTTTCTCATGTATCATGTCTAGCTGCTGATTGGCCAAGCTCGTTTCCTTGATTTTACAGCTTTTGTTGACTTCTCTGATGTTATGATAATATAAACTGTAATTTACCACCCCATGCGCCGTTATCCGGCCGGAATTCCCGCTCGTTCCTTTATCTGGCCGGAATTTTGAGCAATAATTTTCACGAAAGCCCTAACTTTATATGTTAAGGACTGCGCCGTTATCTGGCCAATATTACGTAATTACGCGTAACAAAATGTTTTTCGGCGGAAATGTCGGCCAGATAACCGCGGCGCAGGTGACAACATTTGTATAACTTATAACGATTACGGGATGCTCTAATTAGAATAAAGGGGAACTTGAACTGAATATGATGACTTTACGTTTCTCGAAAGTTTTCATCAGAATTTCTGATTCAGAAGAACAATAATTATTTATAACTTTAAATCCTTTGTTGCTGATTCGTAACAAGGGACGGTTTCGCGATCATTGAATAGCCAATCACGAGCTTCTTTTCGCGAACTATTGATTTACCATTGGCTGACGATGATAATCGCCATTTTGATGACTATCCGAGAAATAAAAACAATCTTCTAAGTCAATTCTGCAATTGATGGTTTTCAGAGAAAATGGTGTTTAGGATTTTAACCAAATTATTTACACCGGTTGTTCGAAAAAATGCCGTTCGGTTAGTCGCGCGACCTGGAGTCCTGTTTCGGCGACAGTGTGCGGTTTGAAATTTTTTCGGAAAGTTTGGCGTAACAAAAGTTAGGGACCGTAGTACCGTACTACTAGTACGGTCACCATACCAATCCTCATCTCCTTTATCGTAAAGTCAAGGGCAGTGTTGGAAGCGTTGGGCTGCGTTCGCCAACGCCCAACCAAGGCGTTGGGAATGTTAGGCGTTGGGAAAATTTTCCTCCCAACGCGTTGGGAACGTTGGTTTAATTTTAGTCCCAACGTGTTGGGAGCGTTGGGCGGTAAGAAAAATTCAAGCGTTAGCCAACGCTTGCGTTGGGAAAAATCCGAGCGTTGGCCAACGCTTGCGTTGGGCGTTGGGGAAATTTGGAGCGTTGGCAACTTTTCCAACACTGGTCAAGGCTAGTCAATGACAACTAGTAGTCATGCTTTAATTCTAGCCCTGTACAATAGGGTTAGCCAGGGCATTTCATATTTATGCATTTTTGTACTTTTTATTTTTGCCTATTTTAGCATTTTTTTCATATCATACGGGGTACAAGTTTTATTGAATACCTAACTCACCCTACACTGTAGGGCACACAGTAGGGTTTCAAACCGTGTGTTAGATTCCCAGACGATCTAAGCTCGTTAAATTTCTAAACTTCAACGAAATTAGGAAATGTTTCTGATATTTTATTGACATAAGTTATGTCACATAACCAAGTACGTTGATAATGAAATCTTTTATTTCATAAAATATAACTCATAGTTTCAATATATTTTTGTTGCAAAATTATTTTAATTAAAATACACTATTATTAAATTAATAACTAATATATGTCGAAAATTTTAGTCGAAAACTGCCGTCTTTTTTTCAGCGAAAAACTGATTTATTCAGCATCTTAGCTGAATTTTGTCTGAAATAATGTTCATATAAAACATACATTATTGTATTGTAATTATTTTC
This sequence comes from Oikopleura albicans, assembly GCA_004367875.1. Classification (NCBI taxonomy): domain Eukaryota; kingdom Metazoa; phylum Chordata; class Appendicularia; order Copelata; family Oikopleuridae; genus Oikopleura; species Oikopleura albicans. The sequence continues at coordinate 712,600 of SCLG01000025.1, forward strand.
ATAGGAAACTTTTTGCTTAGTGTCCTAACAGTCATGCGCATCTGGGGTAGCTAGCTACCCAATTTGCTTTAGCGCGCCAAACAATGAACGGATATTTTTGATTATCATTTTATTTTGAAGCCCTGTTCTTCTCTTACTGGGGTGATTTTCAACCTTAACCCTCGTCATCCGTGGACCCAAACGTAAAAACAATTTTCTGAAAAAAAATATTTTTCTCTCATATAAAAATGTAAAAAAAACTTGGATTTTAAATCCGTTGTCCGTTTTTTATTATCACAAGCCGTTCTCTTTTTATTTAGAAATAAAGTGAAAATGGGTAGCTAGCTACCCAACATGCGCATGACTGTTAATATACTATTATTTCAGACAAAATTTAGCTAAAATGCGGAATAAATCAGTTTCACACTGAAAAAAGACGGCATTTTTCGACTAAAATTTTTCTAAATCTTTCTACATATTATTCTTACTATTTTGAAACATAATTCAGACAAAGGTCACGTTACTTGGATCATGGGATGCGACTTCAAGAGCGCGAGTTGAAAACGCGGCGACTTATTGATCGGATCCGTGATCTTGTCCGGAAAAACTTCCCTTTGCGAAGTCCGTTTTTAATTTCGGACGATCGAGGCAAATCAATATCAGACTTTATTATCGGGAAGAAAATCGGTAAAGGATCTTATGGCGTTGCTTTTAAAATGGGTCATAATTATAGTCTATAAAATTATAGAGGTCGAGAATAGTCAAAGCGAACAATATGAGAAAAAAAGTTTTTTTTTCTAAGTCCGTTTATTTTTTGTTTTAGGCTGAAGTGAAAAAAAAATGTTTTATCGTTATTGTAGATTGGTTGATCAATTACGCGTCCAAAGCAAGATAGGAAAAAAATTAAGGAAAAAGTACAGAAATAAGGTCATCTAATGATGAATTCGGTCTCCAATTAACGAAATAAAAAAGTGAGGCCTTGGCCAATCGCGGCGAGTAAGAAAATAACTTTGTTGTTTTTTGATGAGAATTCGTTCGTGCATTGGCCGAACTTGAAAATACATTTTTTTTAAACTAATTGCAGACCGAATTGATGATTTTAAGAGTTCAGGAAAAGAAAATGAAAGACTTAACTGAAAAACTTTTGAGTGAGGTAGTTAATGGTACAACTTTTACCTGATCAAACATAAGTGTAGCGCTTATTTTTGTGAAATTTAACGGGTTATATAACCTTATCTCTCTAATTTTTATCAAATGAGTTTTTGACCCCTTAAAAGTGCACAGTTGAAACCACAAACCTCGGAAGGAAGCTCTCGGAATTTTGACTTAACGCCTGGCTTTCAGCAGCAAAGTGATTTTGTACTTAAAATGATGTTCAATTATTCTGCTTTAACCACCAAATCAATCTTCAATGAATTTCAGGAGGAAGTTCTTTTTGACAAACAAGAAATCTCGAAGCGTCGCTGGATGCATCCTTTTATTTTGCCAACTGAACGCTCATTTGTTGCCCCCTTTATTCGCCATCCGGAAGTGCGGGTTCTAAGTTAAATTTTCTAACTAAAATATTTCAAAACACGTTAAATTCACAAGCTTTTAGATTTATGTTAAAATCCGTTATGCAACATTTTCCCCTTGCGTGTCCTTATTTTTTCCGCGAAATGTTTCCAGTTTCCGCGAAGCGTTTCCAGTTCTGCGAAGCGTTTCCAGTTCCGCGAAGCGTTTCCAGTTCCGCGAAGCGTTTCCACTTGCCGCGAAGCGTTTACAGTTTCCGCCTACACACTACGACATTATGTTAATTTTTTTAGAATTTTTAACGGTGCCTGAGGGGTATTGTAAGGTCTTAAAATGATTGTATGTTAATCTTTATCTTTCAATCTATGATCTATAGATACCCAATTAAAAGCCCACAAAGAATTTGAAGCCGCTGGACCAGATCAATATGGATTAGAAAATACCTTTTGTCTAGTTTCACAAAAAATGGATTCAGATTTGGACAAGTTTTTAAAAGAAACTCATGAACAGGCGAAATTGGGATATTTAATTACGCCAAAAACCCGACTGCTCATGTGCAGGCACATGCTGAACATACAATTCGATGTTTTAGTTTCCGCTGTTTTTCATACAGTTATATCGCCCATATGTTGACACTTTCGCATGACTCACGGGGCCTAAAATCTGCCGAGATATGGTTTTTTTTTTGTCAAGATATAGGCGATCTGTCAAATATTGGCTCACCGACTGTTCAGCCAGCTCTGTGAATGGTTGCATGGTATAAATACAAACAAAAAAACATTTGTTCAGTATGCAAACAGTCAGTTATTAGAAGCAGTTGACCACCTCGAACAAATTGGAATTGTGCATCGGGACATAAAACCGGATAATGTTTTTATTAAAAAGGATATCGATGGTGTACCGAGGCTTGTGTTGGGCGACTGGGGATGTGCAACTGATAATTTGAAATTTCTGAACCACGACCCGATTAATAAGGGCGATATGAGACGAGGAAAGTTGTGATCACAATTAAAAACAAAAATTGTTGCGAAAATTATTTTTTATAATTTGCTTGCTTATAGCAAATGGATACAGTAATTTTAGCGTATTTACGTTATTTGGGCGTCTCGTTTACATATAATTCAGGTCA
>SCLG01000025.1:723559-743604 GCA_004367875.1 Oikopleura albicans
CCCAAAAATCCTCCCAATAATATCATGGCCGCTCAAACCAATTCTCAAAATTTTCGAACTCATTCTCAAAAGCGATCACATTCGAAGTAATTTTTAAAACTCATACATAAAGGGAAAATTTCAAGGTTGTTGCCGTGTTCCAATAACTGTAAGATTGCATTCTCAAACTCGTGCAGTGCGTGTGTATGGTGTAGACAGACTAAATGAATATTAAAATGTAATTTACATGGGGTGTGAAGTTACGTGGTTGTTTGACATACAGTCAGGGGTCTCTAGATGTGCGCTGTGGTAACGAATTGACACTTTCGTTTTCCATTTTTTCGTCAAAAACTGTCAACTCGTTCCGAACTGTCACTTGGTCTCGTCACTTTTCACCATTTTGCCTAACTTTTGCCCATTTCTGTCCAAAAAATTCCCAAAAAGTGACACTTCGTTCCGAACTGTCAACTTGTTACGTGTCAACTCATTACCACACCAACTGTATTTCATAGCCCATGAACTATGGGTCTTTTTTCACCGCCAAATGTATACTTAAAGGGTTAATTGCCGTCGCAGATAAATACCTGCAACCAAAACAATTTTGAAACGATGCATTTTCGTTGCCTTTTTTAATATTTAGAAATAAATTCTTACCATCATAGTATATTTATACAATGGCATTAGCAGGTATTAATTATATCCACTTTATACATAATAATTTATTTAAAACTGACGTGCTTTCAGGTCGATTTCTNAGCCAAGACTTTAATCTGCCAAATGTATGAACATGGCTGAATAGATTGTGCATGAAAAATTACAAATAAAATATACGCGTCACTGGTCTGGATTTTTTCCACATATATACTTACAGTTGTTTTTCAATAAAATGTCGCTTTTAATATTGATACAGTCGGTGAGATAACGAGTTCACACTTTCTTTGCCTATTTTTTTTGTCAAAAACTGTCAACTTTTTCCGTCACTGTCAACTCGTCACCTGTCAACTGGTTACCTCACCTACTGTACAACAAAAAAAAACACAAAACGCTATATTAATTTACTTTAAATTTTTTGAAAATAACGTTCAAGCGTTTAAGTGAATAAGTCAGACTTTTTTGATTTTAACTCCCAGGGGAAAGTGCTTGTAAATAGACACGCAATTTGTTTTTTTTCGTCGATTTAAGGCATATAGCGGGGCAAAACGGGTATTGGTGACCCCCCTCAACTTTTCGAGAAAATTCGATTGATGGTGTTTTTTTTGCGTACGTTGGATATTTCAAACAGCTCTCTAGGGGGCCCTGGTGGCCCAAATCAATTTCTGAATAGTCAGATCGACGTAGTTTGGCGAGCTCTACAACTTGGTTTTACCAGTTTTTTTTGAATTGTTGCGAATTAATGTGAATTTTTTAAGTGCGTGTTTATTTACACGCATTTTCCCCATAAGGGGTTCTCAAAAACTCCTTCTNTCAGGACACTTTCTCCTTCCAAAACCGGCCTGATAAACCCTCAGGCGGCGTGGTAAACCCCAAGGGCGTAGGCGGAAATACTGGAAAAAAAAGACAAAAAAAGGACAAAAAAAGTGTTAATTCAACTGCAAACTGTTAAGTCAAATGCAAACTGTTAAGCCAAATGGTGTTAAGTCAAATGGTTAGGTGGTGTATTAATTTACTTTAATTTTTTTGAAAATAACGTTTAAGTGAATAAGTCAGACTTTGTTGATTTCAAGGTTCATTTTTAAATAACATGACAGACATGTCCTTTAAACAAAAACCGACAGTTATTCGCTTGCGATAGTTGATATTTATTAAATATCGTGTTAGAATATATTATATATATGAACTGCCGGATTCAAGATACAGAATTAATATGATAAACAACACAGCTTAATTGACATCAACAGCAGATATGGTCTTGGTTTCATTTTGTCCACAGAATTGCGTTTTGTACATCGGAACGTTTTCCACCGTGCCCTTACATATATATTAATACAGTAACTGAAAAAGTGTTACTAGAGCCGAAATTATATACGCCACGTAAAAATATGTGGTTCATCAGATAAGTTGAAAAAATAATGGCTAAATTATTAGATTTTACACCTTCTTAGGCAGGGACATATCTCGAAAAACAAAATAGAAATTAACATAAGAACAAAACAATCTACTGGTGTGGGTAGCAAGTTTGTCATCGAATTAAACGGGACTCGTTGTATATTGACGAGTCCCATAAGTTATAGCCCAGAACTCAATATACGACTAGTCCCTCGTGGACAAACTCGTACCCACACCAGTATCAAATTGACTTTTTTTTTTATAAGAATCTGATCTTATAACGGTCTTAACGCGGTCGTAATGTGCTGTGTATAAGCACACACCTGGCAAGCTCAATGAGGTTGTCCCCGCCGTATAAAACGGCCAGTTTCGTATCAAAGGGAGTACAGTACATCACAGTATCATCCATTTATTTATCGCTAATTTTACCTGTGTTTGATGAACCAAATTCAATGGGCGAAATCCTGGAACTGAGCCAAGAGCTGGATCATGTTTATATTTATTGCATCCATATCTTGATGTATTGCCTAGAAATAAACGGTTGGCTTCTTAATCAATAAAGGCTTGTAGCAATACTATACAGGCGTAGGAGCTGTAGTATGTTTCAGCAACATTTAAATTGCATGTGTTAATATTATATACAGTGCAAAAACATTTTTAATGGTAAACTTCACTAGAGACGAAGTCAGTACTATTCCAAAAAAAAATCGCCTTTGATGAAGTTTATCGCCATAAACTATTTTTCACTCTAATTGAACATCAAAAATACCTTTCATTGGATCTATGAGAATCTTCTGATCAAAATTTTCGCGTATTTCGGTATTTTTTGTTCGGATGGGTTGTTCATTGGTTTTCGCAAAACTCTCTGAAGGGTTGTAGCCCTGTGGTAAACCATTGTAACTCTTACTGTAAACCGAATTGAATTGATCCCGAATAACACGATCAACTTCTGCATCTTTAATACTGAAAATTTATAGTTATATAATTCACCAATTTCGTGGTTAAAGTAACCGCACTTAAAATATCAAATGAAAAATGTTATTATATTAAATTTAATATTTTTTTTTAAATTGTGGATACCCTAATCGGCATGGTTTAAAAGTTACTTATGCATCATTTAGCCTACGCGGAAACGGGCCAATAGGTGACGGTATAGAAGGAGGAATTATTTGGGTTGTCTAATACGATATTAATAGTAATACTGTATTACTAATACGGTATGAATTTGATACCATAATAATAGTGGATATTTAGGAGAAAAAGTCCACGTGAGAATTTAATTAAAGCCTACCAAAATTTGGTGTTGACCATAAGTGAGTATTTTTGACCTTATTCAGCATAATGCAAACGGTGAAATGACTAGTATCATATTTTTACGAAAACCTATCTGTAAAGACACAAAATGGAGCATTTATGTTTACTAATTGCTTAGTGTCGCTTTATGTACTATCATATGTCGCCTATCGAAGTATACGACTAAAAATACATTTTAAAATACCTTGAGTTGTTGGTGTTATCGAGACTCCTCGGGACCCGCCAAGTCATGAACATTTCACTAAAATATATTTATAAGTAGTGTATAGCAGCTATACTAAAGGTGCTAAACAGTGTTGGAAACGTTGGGCGTTGCGAAAATTTGAAACGTTGGCCAACGGTTGCGTTGAGCGTTGGGAAAAAATCGAGCGTTAGCAAACGCTTGCGTTGGGCGTTAGAAAAATCGACCGTTAGCCAACTTTCGCAACACTGGTGCTAAACTTTCAACATTTTCAAAAAATCAAGCGTTATTTCAGAAATTGTCATACTTTGGATGAGGATTATTGCAGCGGGTGCCAGAAGCTGTTGCGGTTCGAATCGCCGACTCTTTCGAATACGCTTTAGGATTATGAAATTCTGCATTTGTAGTCACTGGTAAGGCATCGTCGACATGAAATGGCCTTTGAGCAGCGAATTCAGTTGTTTTTGGTCGAAGGGCTTCACTACGCTGCTCTGAATGTAATAATCAAGAATACATTGTTTCAGTTTGTCGACCGATAACTATTGTCACGTACTCCGACAGAGCCTTGAACTTGACAAAATTTAAAATTCAACGCTACTAATCTTACAATTGTTAAGATACTAATTTGTTTGGTAAACGAAATGTATCGATACAGCCCCCAATCGTATTGTTTCTGATTTTTGAAGTAAGGTCTTAGAAAAAAAATATAGGCCAAAAACAGCAAAAAATGGGTGACCTCTAGTACTTCATGACCTTGATTTTAAAAGCGAATTTTAAAAATCCGAGACAATGATTATGTGCGCATTCTTTGAAAGATCCTTTGGCAAATAAAGTCAATTTTCTAACGCAAAAATTGTGACACTAGTGGCATTTTCCGCACTAAAATTTTTCCAAAAAAGTGACTTCCTGTTAAAAATTGCCTGGTTTTGTCGTACTGTTCTTAAAATATCATGGCGTTTTTTAAAGATGTTTTAAAGATGTTTAGAGTGCTTTCTGAGAACGAAAATACTACTATACCTGAAACATTGATATAATATTTTGCAACAATATTAGTCCCGATTCAATTCCGAATGAGTTGAGTTCGTGGAAACAAATGTGCTTTTGTTAAAGCTTTGTTAAGACGATTTTAGCCATCTTAGTGCACACAAAGCATTATTGTTTGGAGCTCTGTTTCGTACAACTTAGAAAAGTCGCTTTTCAAGGTACTGAAGTTAATGTGTCTTATAAGTTATAACTGGTTCTTATGTAACACAGGTTGCATTGCATTAGAGAAAATGAAGACTCATACAACATTACTCACACTGTATGATCGTAATGAGTAAAATTATCAAATACGAGATATATCTTTGATTTTCAAAGTTTTGAGTCTGAAAATTGCGGGTTTAAAAAAAAATAAAAGCACTTACCAGGTATATATTTAAAATCTCTTTGGTGGGATGTTGTATACATCTTTCAAATTATTCTTCTGTTTTTTTTTTCTTTCTATTTTGTGTAAACTTGTTCTTTCTGAAAAATGAATGTTGCTAGGGATACAGCGTCAAATTGGCCTTTTGAGTGAAGACTTCAAGGACGGCACTGTCAGCATGATTTTTATGTATTTTATTGGTATTACAATTATTTGTATCGCAATTTGAATGAATAGACTTTAGAATAATTAATTTAACTATTGTTCGACGTCCAAACAGGGCAGTATGGCAGGACAATACCCTGTTAATTATCGCAGTTCGACTGTGGCTACTTTGTACAGTCCTATTCCTATTTTGTTAAAATACTGCTCATGTTTTATTAAAACAATAATTTTATTGTACAAGCGGTTATAGGTAAAAACGGAGCAGTACGGTACTGCCGGTACCTTATTGAATTAATTAGTTTGTGGTCCTATTTAGTGGTTAAATTATAATACTTGGAAAAAAAAATTATCACCTATTTTGACCCCGCGGGTCGTTTTGGCCCGATATAGAGAGAAATCGCGCACGACGACCCGGGGTCAAAATGACGATTTGCAAGCAAAAATCGCGACACGGGGTCAAAATGGAAATTTCGAAAGCGTAAATCGCGCCCGAGGACTCCAGACGCAAACGTCAGATTTTCTGGTTACACACGTTTCCGAGCATAGATATTTATTTTCAAGAAGTGTATAAATAAATACTAGTGACTTTTTGCAGAATTAATATGCGAGCAAAATACAGTACTATAGAGAGTACATTTAAAATTATTTTCGCCGCGGCTAATCGTCATCCGAACTCATGGTCGTCCAAGAATGCTCTAATAACTCGCTCATTGCAATTCGTGATTCGTGTTCGAACATAAGAATTAATAAAATCAGCTCGGCGAATTCGCTCGACAATGTCGGCAGAAGTGACGATGGGATATGTAGTGGAGTGCGCTAAATAATAGTTACAGGTTGAGAGAATCGTGCGGTACTTTTTACTCAGAAAAATTGATTGTTTTTTTTTTCTTACGTTGCGAATCACAACTTGTAATTGTAATTAAACGTTATTTTCAATTGTGAACGTGAAAACGAGAACGTCAGAAGACGAAGAAGAAGAGAACGCAAAAATGCCGTAAAGGGCTTTTTCTATAACGAGAAGAAAACAGAACGGTCATTTAGAACGGGCCGTTCTATTATAATTATCACGTAATCACTTTGAAAAGTTACGGTTATAATTTTGATAACAATCAAAATGGGGGGATATGATCACAGATGTAAAAGTTTTATTCTTCTTTAATTAATTTCGTGAAATTAAAATAGAACGGTACGTTCTAAATGACCGTTCTATTTTCTCGTGATAGAACAATAGCTCGCGCACATAGGAGTTTGGTCGTTATCTTCTTCTTTTGTCGTTCTCGTTTTCACGTTCTCAAGTTCTGTAACGTATTGCAAAAGAACAGAGCATTTAAATATCTTTCTCGCTCACAATTTAAATTATTTGAGAGCGTCATGAATTTCACAAAAAAAAACTAACCTGATCCGCGAGAAGAGTGGCAATATTGTTATCCCTAAATGGCATTGAACTGAAAACCATGATGTATAAAATAACTCCTAAGCTCCAAATGTCGACTTTTGGTCCTTCGTATGGCCTTCCTTGCAATATTTCTGGAGCGGCATAGGCGGCTGAACCGCAGAATGTTGACGAAAGTTCGTCTGTCGGTAAAATACGTGCAAAGCCAAAATCGGCGACTTTGATTTCGTTATTCAGCGTCAGGAGGAGATTTTCACATTTTAGATCACGGTGTATAATTTCTTTACTATGCAGGTAATTAACGCCGGTGCAAGCACCCACAAATAATTGACGCGCTTCGTCTTCCTTTAGTGGGCCTTTTAACAAAGATATATAAAAAGGGAGCAGTTCACAACTGGGCCCGGGCAGTGCCATTTTCATTTATTTTGCTAATAGCTTGAAATAGATAAGAGTTATCCTCGGTCAGATTTTTGTATTCGGTTGATATGTCCATCTAGACTATTTTTTGCTTTATCTACTTTCTGATTAACCGGAAATTGCTTTAAGTACTTTCTGATTAACCGGAAATTGACATCCAGTTACCGGTTTTAATACTTTTATACCTCTTATTACGCGAAATTAACCGTGTCTACGTGTAATAATTATAATAAATATATAAAATCCACCTCATAATTTTTCTTTTAAATCTTAGGTAGATTAATTGGAGTAATTAGTACGGTAGGTAAAATACGGAGGCGCAGGTGCGGACGGTGGTATATCACCACGCAAACCAGTTATCTTAACAAAGGTGGGTTATCTTAACACTTTTTCGACAGAAACGCATCTTGACTTCCAATTAACTAATGGAACGCCCTAGCCAATTATCTTAACACTTTTTGACCACTTTGGGTGTTAAGAGAACTCGTTAGATGGTTATTTATATTGTCTTGCCTTTGTTTACATGTATGTTTAATTATTTTTAAGTTATTAAAAACCGTAAGTTATTAAAACTAACCGTAGTTTATTAATATCCAGTGTTTTTATATCTCTATCCTTTAAGCCGTACGTACGATAACAGATCACCTCGACATGCCCACTCCATAGCAATGTACACTTTATCGCCTAATCGAATAATTCCGAATACTTGAATTATATTTTGATGCTCCAGCTAAATAGAACAAAATAGGGAAGTCGTGCAGAACTAGAGGGTGCACAACTGGAAGGTCGGGACTGTAGGTTGATGCGTAGATTACATTAGTGAAATACACAATTTGAAAGAAAAGACACGTTCTGGCACTAGATAGTATTATACAGTCCTTACTCCCATTACGGCCGTTTTCGGTTCTCAAAAAAAGCGGCCGTAATGGGATTAGGGCCCCTAAGAGGGTTAATTTGAGACAAATTTATATAAAAATGGATTACAGAACTTTTTAATGTTAATTTTACCACCTATTCCACGATGTATGTGACAGTTTCGCATTCGAAGGGTTTATTTTTGATTTGTTTTTTAATTATTGGTTATTTTTGACAAAATTTTTTGGAAAATATCTTAGCTATCTCAGTTGGTTTTGTTAAGTAAGCCATTTCAATACACACATGTCTACAAATAAATGACTTACGCCAAGAAAAAACGGCCCTTATAGAATTATTGACCCCTAACTACGGCCGTATAACAAGCGGCCGTAATGGGAGAATCACGGCCCTAATGGGAGCGCCCGTAATGGGAGTAAGGACTATATCTGAAATTTTTTTCATAAAATAGTAACTATGAAATTCACATATTGTGCATTATGCTCTCTAGTGCCAAAACGTGTCTTTTATTTCAAATTGTAGAATGTGAAAAAGAAAATCAGACTACCGTGTGGTTCAACAATTAATCAGACAGACCAAATTTTACACGCACTTTGTAATACAAAGTTTGTATGTACTACTTATACCGTACTACCGTCGTTAAACATACCTTACTGGATATGTCGAGTTCACGCGGCAAAAACTTTACCAGAAAATCCTTTGGTGCCTTCTTTCTGTTTATGATTTTCAGCGCAATGTGCTTATTTTTGCCGTCTTTTCTCCAAGTGCAGTGGTTAACCTGGCTGTATGTGCCCAAGCCCAGTCTGCCCCGAATCGTAAAGCCATGCTGAGATAAAAGCTCTTCCGAGCATAAGCTTCGTACTGTCATATAAAATCTGCAACAAAAACTAAATAAAATATTATAAATAATACATTGAAACCCATTTGCGTCTAGCACTCACTCAATCCTAATTTCAACTGATTCGCTAACTCATTGAAACAAACAAATTCGGCAATCAAGTTATCTAGAACATTTTATTCAGAAGCAAAATTTTCAATCTTTCTTCTAATTGTTGTCAAATGACTTTAGGAGGGGTCCGTCGTGTTGTTTACAAACTAAACGCTTCCGGCATCTCATAGCCTATGAGCCATAGGATTATTTTGGTTGACATACCGGTCTTCAACACCGATCGGGTAATGGGACTTGAACTTGAGAAAAACGGAAACTTTCCGTTTGAATTCCTCCAACACTATTGGCGGTATTGATTTCGTTTTTTGGTGTAATGCGCGCGCTCACATGAGAATCGCAACCAATCAAAACACTCACCTTGCTGCGTTTCCTCGTTGTCAACCTAACTTTTTACACACGAATAAACGTAATACTCGCTTCTCATTTGACAATGCACGCGTCAAAGTACCACCTGCCGGTTCAAACCGGACTCCCAAAAATGTTCTGATTTCTTTACTGGCTCAAACAGTACAGTCCTTAGTTCCAATACGGACGTTTTTGATTCTCGAAAATAGCTTTCGTATCGGGGTGAATTGTCATAAAATGTCCATTTTTCGACTGTTCTGGGGACATTTTTCTCACAAAAAGCGTCCGTATTGAGGGTAAGGAGTCCTTACTAAGGACTGTATAATATTTCCAATTTGAAAAAAAAACGCTTTTTTTTACCTGAAAAACATCCGTATTGGCGTCCAAAATGACGCAACGGCCAACATCAATTTTAATTTCGCGTTCCCGTTTGGTTGGGCAACCAGTCAAAATCGCGTTGGCTTATGGACTTATGGTATGATTCATACCTTATACACCAGGTGCGCCGTTTCAAAACCAAATCAAAAAAAAAGTGTAACATAACGGAAAATTGTATCATATCGGCGCAGCGATATCATAACGGCGCAGCGATAACATTACATAAAAATTGTAACATAACGGGACGGGTCCGTCCCTTTCTGGCTGTCATTTTGATAATATGTCAATTTTGTGTTTATTGAGGTATTAACAAGAACTATGACAAACTAAAAAGATTGAAGAACAATGCGAGAAAATGGATAAACAAATTATGCAAACACATCATATGCGGTCCATAATGCGGATTTAAAAAAATAATTGAACGGGCAAAACTNTTGAATTTTGCTTTGGCCCTTTTTTGTCCCGGACGTGCTGATTAAGCTTTTTATGACCGTGACTAATTAAAAAAAATACATTTAAACCAGCGAAAAATCGTCTCGCATTGTTCTTTAATTTTTTTCTTTGTCATATTTCTTGCTAATACCTCAATAAACACAAAGAATTGACATATTTCAAAATGACAGCCAGAAAGGGCCGCTCCGTAACGGGACGAAGTTCGTCCGACGAACGGGAAAAAATGTAACATAACAGGGTGAAACATAACGGCGCACCTGGTGTATACGTTATAGTCAAAAATAAATATATAAGATGCTTTATATATATAAATTACATAATATAACAAAAACTTACCAAGAATATCTCTGTGGAGTTGGCGAAGGGGGTTAAAAACGGTTACGGTATTCTCGTCAGTTTCCATTTCCTCCAATTGTTCTCCCATTAGCGTCATATCCGTATGCGATTCGCGCACACTTTCGGCGCGTTTTCGGATATTCTCGAGTTTCGTCTGGCTTTTTTTTGCGTTCACTTTCCGCCTTGTCGATTTGGAGCATGAGGTTTTGCTGGCGACCGGCACTACTGGCGAGCGCGCTTTGGTAGTCGTCCAGTTGCCGCTCAAACTGCTCCTTCATGTCCTGATATGGCTCGCTTTCTTCAATATCCGCCGGGGTGCCACCGCCGCCACCATTAGCCCGCATAATCTGCAACTCCTTGCGGGCCCGATCGGCGTACCGTAGCGTGTTGAGCGACTCTCAAAAATTTTTGACTACCAAGAAATCCCCGTCAAAAAAAGCTCAGCCGCAAAAAATGCATGCTAAAAACGTTTTACAAAACACTGTGTTTAACACACATGTTAAAAAATAAATCTACAAACACATTTTGATGCAAAAATTGGTGTTGAAAAAACGTTTAAGTAAGTTTAAGTTTATAAAATGTAGTGTTAAAAAATATTCCTGTTCAAAAATTTTGGTGTTAAAGATGCGTGTTATAAAGTAAAATTACCGCTCAAACAATCTCTAACACAATTTTCAAGAATCCACTTTTTAAAACTAATTTTTATTCCGGTATATTTTAACTCGCGAATATGCCATATCGCGGGGCGATGCGCGACCATTATTGTTGTCTCCCCATTTAATGGGGTTGCTGTTTGTTGCCGAACTGCTCGCCCTGGGACGTTTGCGCTCCTTTTGTTCTCGGATCGGCGACGGCGTAATGTTCAGCCTAAACATATATTTATAAAAGTCTCCCTCTATCAAGATCGTGATTAGTTGCTCACCCCCGTTTTCTTGTTTACCGGGATTTAAACTAGCCATTTTTTAATTTCATTTTTTTACAGAATTCACAGTAAATTACAGTTGTTGATAAAATTGACATTTTATTTAACAGTGTGGCGTACATAGGTTAAAGTTCATTGCTACATGAAACTGATTGAATTTTTCGCCTTATCGCGGGGCGATGCGCGACCATTATTGTTGTCTCCCCATTTAATGGGGCTGCTGTTTGTTGCCGAACTGCTCGCCCTGGGACGTTTGCGCTCCTTTTGTTCTCGGATCGGCGACGTTGTAATGTTCAGCCTAAACATATATTTTTATCAAATATTTTCATTGAAAATGCCATGAAAAAAAAATTGTTACCCGTGTTTTACCAGTGTTGCGAAAATTGGCCAACGGTAGATTTTTTCCCAACGCCCAACGCAAGCGTTGGCCAACGCTCAAATTTTCCCAACGCCCAACGCAACCGTTCCAAATTTTCCCAACGCTAGTGTTGGCTAACTCAACAAATTTTCCCAACGTTAGCGTTGGCCAACGCGCCAATTTTTCCAACGCCCAACGCTAGCGTTAGCCAACATATTAATTTTTCCCAACGCCCAACGCTAGCCTTGGCCAACGCACCGTTTTTCCCCAACGCAATTTTTTTGAGCGTACATAGCGCTAAATATTCTCAAATTGTACAAAATTTGCCCCAACGCTCCCAACGCGTTGGGGGAAAATTTTGCCAACGCGTTGGTTGGGCGTTGGCCAACGCATCCCAACGCTCAACGTTTCCAACACTGGTGTTTTACCCGTGTCGTTCTAAACGTATACAGATCGTTTTGCTAATATGAAAAGTTTTTTTGACCCAATGACCCATCCGCTGTTTGGCGAGCGAGAGGGCTCAGGCTGGCAGAGCAGCGCGTGTGCTACAGTTAAAATCTAGCGAGGCCGACTCGAGGGTGCGAGGAGAAAAAACGAAGAATGTNACGTTGTTTTTTTTTAATAGTTCCCAAGAAGCCGCCGTAATTGGCCCGACGTTCCAGGCGATAATCTCCGCTATAGATTTTTTTTCGTATTTTTTTCCCAGGAATTAAGAAATTCTTCATTATGAGCTGAAGTCGTATTTCAGTCCTTAGTCTAGCTAATTGTGTTACAGGGGGCCCCAAATTAAGAGCCACATTTGTCGATTTTCAAAAGTGCCAAAAGATGGCCCTTACTTTGTGGTGGCCCTTACTTCGAGAAAGCGGATTTTTTATGGTAGTCTCATAGCTTAAAATTGCGTTAATTTTCTAAGGTTTCAAAAATCAAATTTAATTGGATTTTTTCTTATTTGTTTGAAAACCTTTAAACAAGTATCTGGGAAATTTTATTAAAAAAATTATTTTTAAATAATTAGGCTTTGAAAAGAATTGTTTTATTAACCGATCCAGACATAGCTGTACATTTTGTGCATTTCACTTTCCAAGTGTTATAAAAATTCTATAAGAAACTTACAACTGTCCGTGAAACATCTTTTTTTTTATTTTAGTATTTTTTTCGTGTATTGCTTAAAATATCCGTTGTTGCTTCTCTTTATTAATTTCAGGATGTTAGGGTCTATTTGTTAACAAAAAGTGTCAAAAAGACCCTTACTTTGGGGCCACGTGTAAATTGTATAAAAAACGTCGCTCATTTTACTATGAACCTTGTCGATTACTTTTTGGGCAAAAGTTAAGAAATTAAAGACTTATATAATACAGTCCCGACCTTTCAATTGTGCACGACTGCCCAATTGTGCACTTTTTCAGGAAATTTTACGAGACTGGCAAAAAGTATTTTTGGTTTACCAGGCAAAACTTTTTGATTCAATTTGTTATTTTTTAGTTCTAAACAATAAAGGAATCAATTTTGTGTATATTTATGACTCGAAATCGGTCTAAAAAACTAGTATTTATCTTGATAATGACAATTTTACCAAATTTTGCACGACTCTCCAATTGTGCACGGTTTTCGGAAACGCAAATTGAACAATTGGAAGGTCGGGACTGTATCAATTTATTTAATAAATTGGATGAATGATTTTTTTCATTTTTGAATTTGAACGGATTTTTTGAATGCCATTTTTTTCTAGAAATGTCGTAAAATTGAACTTGTTTGTACTTGATAATTGCAGTAGAACCTTAACTTGTTGATAAAACAAATAAAAATATTACAAAAACCTAATTTCCTGGTTTTCAAGCTTTATTCGTAAACAAATCTATCTCCATATCCTTAAACGGATATAGGGGGTCACGGAACAAGGGTCGCTTTCGTGTTGTGAAAAACCAACCGTTATATGGCGACCCGACCCTTATTTGGCAAACCAAGGCTTAGGCTATTTTAGTGTTATTACACTTGTATAGCGTAATTATTGAATTCGCCTTATAAGAGCACGAGCGGGGAATTGCGCAATACCAATTTGTTATTAATAATAACAATGTGACTTATTATCTACAGCGGTTGCGCCCACAACGCAACGCAATCACTTCCCGAAAAGCCCAACCTATAGGTCAAAAAGCGTTGCGTTGTGGGCGCACTGTTGCGTTGTGGGGCGTTGCGTTGTGGGCGCAACCGCTGTAAATAACTTATTATCTAATGGCAGACCTGCCAGGTAAACCAACAAGCGGCACGAAAATAGCCTAAGCCNGAGCGGGTTTCCATCGTAATGCCCAAAACGGAAAGAGCTTAAAAAATTCCCCAACGTTTAAAACACTGATTGTAAAAATTTAAAACTTTCCATGGGGGCTAAATTCAGAAATGCAAAACTAATTTAACACAATTAGCTAGACTAGGGAGTGAAATACGACTTCAGCTCATTCTTAATTCCTGGGAAAAAAATGTGAAAAAAAATCTATAGCGGAGATTATCGCCTGGAACGTCGGGCCAATTACGGCGGCTTCTGGGCAACTATTTAAAAAAACGTGAGACGTGAGGGCTAACGCTAAACATTCTTCGTTTTTTTCTCCTCGCACCCTCGAGTCGGCCTCGCTAGATTTTAACTGTAGCACACGCGCTGCTCTGCCAGCCTGAGCCCTCTCGCTCGCCAAACAGCGGATGGGTCATTGGGTCAAAAAAAAAGTTGATATTAGCAAAACGATCTGTATGTCGAGTTCTAAATTTCAACCCATAAAAAGTGAAAAAAAGATATGATTCCTATAAAAAAATTATTACCCGTGTTTACCACTGTCGGTCTAAACGTATATGTCGAGTTCTAAATTAAAATTCAAAAAAAAAAGTGAAAAAAGACATAATTTACCTGTATTTCACTGGCTGCTTCCATTATCTCCGGGTCTTCCTTTTTTTGGATTTTTTTTTTGTGTTTTTTTTTTGTATGGCGGCCCTGCTTATATGCAGAAGACAATACTGGAATTATGATTGCGGTTTGCGAAAAAAACTGCGTCTAAACGACAACAAAAACACGAAAAAAAAGCAAAAAAAGGGGTACCATGAATTCAACATTATTTTTTTTTTCTTCCTTTTATGCGGAATTCAAGTTTTTATATTGAAGTAAAAAGGTCTTGAAAGTAAGACAATGAGTCATTGTCAATGACCACTTGTGGTCATACTGGTCTTCGCGTACCGTACCACCCCATTTTTCAAAATTTTATCGTGTTATTTGTCACACAATTAACGTTTTCCAGAAGAAAAAAAAATTTCACCAATGGCCTATTTTTATTTTAAGGAGGGGTCCGTCGTGTTGTTTACAAACTTTACGTTTGGGAAAAACGTTTTTAGGCACGTTGTATTGAAACGATTGAATTGTTTTCTCCCTGTATCAATAAAACAACGCTTCCGGCATCACATGGAAATATTTTTGATGACATAGTCTTCAGTACCGATCGGGTATCGGGTCTTGAACTTGACAAAAACGGCAACAAAAACGCTTGAATACCACCAACACTGTTGATACTATGGATTTCCTTTTTTTGTTGAAATGTTCGGAATAATAAGGCACAGAAAATGACNAAAATAGGGAAGTCTTGCAGAACTAGAGGGTGCACAACTGGAAGGTCGGGACTGTAGTTTGATGCGTAGATTACATTTAATGTAATACTAATAGTGAAATACACAATTTGAAAGAAAAGACACGTTCTGGCACTAGAGAGTATTTTATCTGAAATTTTTATCATAAAATAGTGAAATTCACAAATTGTGCATTATGCTCTCTAGTGCCAAAACGTGTATTTTCTTTCAAATTGTAGATTATGAAAAAAAAAAAATCAGACTACCGTGTGGTTCAACAATTAATCAGACAGACCAAATTTTACACGCCCTTTTTATGCTGGAACAACATAAAACTGCGTGCGCAAATTTGCCTGGCTGATTCATTGTTGGACCACACAGTATACGTTGATAATCAGTAGTACGGTCAGTAAAATGTATACCGTACTACTACCGTCGTTAAACATACCTTACTGGATATGTCGAGTTCACGCGGCAAAAACTTTACCAGAAAATCCTTTGGTGCCTTCTTTCTGTTTATGATTTTCAGCGCAATGTGCTTATTTTTGCCGTCTTTTCTCCAAGTGCAGTGGTTAACCTGGCTGTATGTGCCCAAGCCCAGTCTGCCCCGAATCGTAAAGCCATGCTGAGATAAAAGCTCTTCCGAGCATAAGCTTCGTACTGTCATATAAAATCTGCAACAAAAACTAAATAAAATATTATAAATAAATTATTGGAACACATTTGCGTCTAGCACTCACTCAATCCTAATTTCAACTGATTCGCTTACTCATTGAAACAAACAAATTTGGCGAAGAAGTTATCTAGAACATTTTATTCAGAATCAAAATTTTCAATCTTTCTTCCCTTTATTGTCAAACGACTTTTTGGGTACTTTTTTGGGCAAAAATATTTTTGACTTTAGGAGGGGTCCGTCGCGACGTGTTGTTTACAAACTAAACGTTCGGAAAAAAACGCTTTAATAGTTTTCCCTTTATTCTAATGAAGCACCGCTTCCGGCATCTCATATGATTATTTTGGGTGACATACGGTCTTCAACACCGATCGGGAAATGGGATTTGAACTTGACAAAAATGGAAAATTTACGGTTGAATTCCTCCAACACTATTGGCGGTATTGATTTAGTTTTTTGGTGAAATGCGCGCGCTCACATGATGTTGCAACATGTTGTGGGGAGAGTCGTATTACTTTAAGTAATAAAGTTACGAGTCGTTACCAAATTGGCAATTTGAAATTGGTTACAGTCCTGAACCATTTATCGGACGTTTTCGGTTCTCGAAAATAGCGTCCGATAAATGAGCATCGTCACAAAAGAGGTCATTTTTTTATTAGAATGACCCCATTTTTGCCAAAAAAGCGTCCGATAAATGAGTAAGCGTCCGATAAATGAGCGTCCGATAAATGGTGAAGGACTGTATTTTATTATCGAAACACTCACCTACGCAACAAGGGTGAGTTCCCCGTTGTCAACGTAACTTTTTACACACGAATACACGTAATACTCGCTTCTCATTGGACAATGCACGCGTCACACTACCACCTGCCGGTTCAAATTGGACCCCCCAAAAATATTCTGATTTCTTTACTGGCTCAGACAGTATACACTGTATACTATACAGTCCTTACTCATTTATCGGACGTTTTCGATTATCGAAGATAGCGTACGAAAAAGGAGCATCGTCAAAAAAACCATTTTTCTAGTAGAATGGCCCCATTTTGGCCGTAAAAGCGTCCGATAAATGAGTAAGGACTGTAATATTTCCAATTCGAAAAAACGTCCTTATCAGGGGTATAAAATGGAAGAATGCCCAACAGCAAAGCTGGTTTTTTTAGGTTGCACAAAAAAGCGTAATCGATTTTTCGGGGGTTAAAATTATCGGAATGAAAAAATTCAAAAAGCTAAAAATATCTTCATTTTATTTTACGTCCTCAGACGCCGCTCGATTTTTGATTTTTAACCCTTAACCCCCAAAAATTAATCTTTTAAACTTACAAATTTTAAGTTAAAATGAAGATATTTTTGCTTTTTGAATTTTTTCATTCTGATAACTTTAACCCCCGAAAAATCGATTAAGTTTTTTTGTGCAACCTAAAAAAATACCAAAGCCTTTCTCCCACATGTTCCCCTTGGGAGTTAAACAGTAAAAATAAAAGATCAAGAAGTAAAGAATATCCTTTATTGACAAAAGTACAGTACACAGAAAATAAATTTATTCTACTAACCGAATAAGTAGAAATCGCACGCGGTAAAATCAGATTAATAACGATGCTGATTTTTTTTTTCAAACATGTTTTTTTATATTTTTTTTTTAACTTTATATTTTAGGTTTTTTTGTGATTTTTTTATGTTCATAAAATAACATCAATCTAAAGCGGAAAGGAAATTTACGTAGACTTCCCATTTTAGTTGAAAAAAGTGCTATTTTATGAAACGAAATTTGAATGTTTATTGGGACAATGTATTTACAGTATCTATTCACATATTCAAACTGACGATGCATGCTAGCTAACGCATAATGCGGAATTTCCATTATCATAATAAAAAAAAATCGATCAGCCGGGAATAACAAAAATAAAATTTTCCGGGTCAGTTTTCCCTATCAGAGAAAAAAATTATAGGAAAAATGATCTTCAGTTACTCCAGAATGTCCATAGAGAAAAAGAGTCGAGTTATATTCTAGAAAATTGTTTTTAAAGCATGCGCTGAGAAAACTTGTTTTATTTTCCTCAGACGGAATATCACTGTTTAGCTTACATCCCGTTTTGGACAATCATGTTTTTTTGTGAAAAAAAAATCACAAGAAATACATTAACGTATATTTGTTTGAAAATATGAACAGAGACTGTAATTTAAAAACGACTGGCTCATGTCAGTACTTCACTACAACTGAACAAAAAAAGAAAAGATAATAAAGATGCGAAATAATAAAATGTGTATTGAATGAAGCGCGATGAATGGGCTAATATTTCGCCACCTACTGTCCAAATGTATTTTCCCCTGAATAGGCAATATACAGGAAGCCGTCCTCATCTTTGTGCTGTTCATAAAGCTCGCCCATTGTCCAGCTAAATAAAAATAGACGTTAAATTCGTCAATTAACTGACAGTTAATGGAAAAAAGACTCATACTGTTTTTTGTAAATATTGGGAGTTAACCATTGGACATCCGGCGTGGAGCGATCGAGATTTTCTCCTGTAGAAAAATGCAATATATTTGTCTACAAGTGAAAATCCCCATCGATCCTCGTCGGATGTCTACGGGTTAACTACCAATATTTACAAAAAAACAGTATGAGTCTTTTCCTTATATTTTTCACATGTGAATATTTCAGGCGGACTATGCCAAGTGACTGCCGCGGCAGGGAGTTAACTCCGAATATTTGAAATAACAGTAAGTGTTTTTCGTAGACTTTTAGATACTAATTTCGTATAAAAACTTGTAACATATTTTTTTAATTCACTTATTTTAAAATAACCTTTCCCAATTTTTCTTCCGCTTAATTTTGTTAGATATAACCGAAAGAGATATACAAGTTGTATAATACAACGCAGACGGTTTGTATGTAAGTTTATTTTTAGAATAAAATTTAGCTCATAAAATTAAAGAGACAGAGCCGAAATCGCCCGCCTATTGGCCACTCATAAAGAGTCAATTAACTCCTTGAATACTGGTAAATCAGAATGGGAAAATTCCATTTAACTTTGGTTTCTGAACTCTATTTGACCCTGGACTTTATTGACCGAAGCAATGAACTAAATGCATTTAATTTATGTATTCAAGAAAATTGTACTCATGACATTGGATTTGGAGGTCATAAAATTGACCTTTTTTATTTGCAGGTCATAAAAGTGACAAATGTGAGTTTGATCTCATAATCCAGCCATTTTTCATATTATAATCAACATACAAAAATTACCTACTCGTCATAAATACGTTATGAATGAAAAAAACACATGACTCATCGGCATTAAACATGAGTCATCGCGGATAAAACGTATTCTAAACAAAAAATACAGGTAGCATACCTTGATTGTGGCACCATTTTGTCTACAAAGAGGAAGATTGCTCGTTCAGATGGCAAATTTATTCGTTTTCGGATAATCCACATAAATTGGGCGGCCGTAATGTCGGCAGGGACCTAAACGGGAAAATATCAATATTTTTGCTTTTTGAACAAGTCATGATATATCCTGATTTTCAATAGGGTGGAACCAACGACCAAAACAAAGTAAGGCCACGCACTAGCCGAAATTAGAGCCGTATTTTTTTTTTGCGACCAAAACCGCTCAATATTTCGGAAAAGGAAAAAAATAAGAGAATCAATATTTGAATATCGATTGCGCAATAACAAAAAAAAAATGAATCGATACAGGCCGGGTGTGTAACCCACTGGACGACAATTCGTATATATTTCACACTGTATGTTATGTTGTAACATCTTTTCAACCAGATCGTTTTTTTATATGATTTCTAATAAAAAATAAAATAGACGGCAGTTTTTTTTTGTTACCGGGTCTAAAATTATTCATGGAGTTTCAGCTCTTTATTCCTATTGGTCAAAATATACTACTTCAGCAAAAATATGTCTAATATCATATGTATTATACATATGTAATATAATATAGTCATATATGGATGACTGACAGACCGTATGTTTTTTTTATGAAAATCGCACTATTTTCGGGTTTATTTCCTTTCTACGGAAATTCATCAAACACAATTGGTATCAAGAATATATCTGACTTTACTAGTTTGTTTTCCATATTCTCTTTTCGGCAGGGCTCGGCACGAATGGCTTGGCTTGCCTGACTTTGCCGAGCCCTGCTTTTCGGCAAAAAAAAAAACTCAAAAACTTACCAAGTACTTCCTCTTGTCGATCTTTTCAATGTTTGAATTTTCAACTTTTTGAACGATGACGGGGGATTCGGTC
>SCLG01000025.1:743615-764059 GCA_004367875.1 Oikopleura albicans
TTTTTTTTTGTTACCGGGTCTAAAATTATTCATGGAGTTTCAGCTCTTTATTCCTATTGGTCAAAATATACTACTTCAGCAAAAATATGTCTAATATCATATGTATTATACATATGTAATATAATATATTCATATATGGATGACTGACAGACCGTATGCTTTTTTTATGAAAATCGCACTATTTTCGGGTTTATTTCCTTTCGACGGAAATTCATCAAACACAATTGGTATCAAGAATATATCTGACTTTACTAGTTTTGTTCCATATTCTCTTTTAAGCAGGGCTCGGCACAAATGGCTTGGCTTGCCTGGCTTTGCCGAGCCCTGCTTTTCGGACAAAAAAAAAATTTCAAAAACTTACCAAGTATTTCCTCTTGTCGATCTTTTCAATGTTTGAATTTTCAACTTTTTGAACGATGACGGGGATTCGGTCCGGGTATTTTTGGCGAATTTTTTGACTTTCGGCACATCGCTGATCTAAACAATATTTTCTCATTTTGACGAATGGCGATTTTCCCCCAAAAAAAAAAATTAAAAATCACTCCTGTGTTTTTGTAGAAACACAAACACCCACAAAGAGCAAATAATAATAGGTTTATTTTCCAAGAATAAAAGTCTTTAGGGTTAATTTGATCTAACAAAGGAAATTAGGGTGAGCACGGTGGTCACAAGGTCCATAAAATTGCTGTGCCAAAAACAATACATGGCGTCAGACTAATCACTAGTTGCATTCATAATGGCCAGTCTTAACCATCTAGACAGTGAGATCTTAAGGACCAATCATATGCATTGTTTAGCTATCCCTATGTACACTCCCGTACTCGTTAAATGGTGGTTGTTACATGGAAAATGTCTCTAAAAGGTTCAAAATAAGCATTTTAGCACCGGAATTATTGAGCATAAAAACAGCCAAAATTGGGGTTTATAATTATCAATTACAGTCCTGAAAAATTCTACAGTTAGGATTCCTAATTTAGTATGCTACATTTTTAAAGAAGTGATTTCTAGTTAGATTTTGAACCAGTTTGAATAACGCCCATTCTAAATGAAAGCGGGTCAAACGTGGCCATTTTTACTCATTTGACCCGCTTTCATTTGCAACGGGCGTTATGTATCGTCCTTAAGAACCACTAGAAACTATCAGGACTCCAAATAAAGTCAGGAGTCTCTAGATGTGCACTTTTTTATTCGGAAATGGAAAATGCACATTTAGAGACCCCTGACTGTATCCTCATTAAAAATAAATGTTACTCACCATAGGTATGATCCTCCTTGAATTGCCACTTCATATCGCTCGGGCTTTTTTTTTCTTTATCCGTAAAGTTGAAAAAAAAAAATTAAAATCAATATAAAAACGTCAGTAAAACTAAAAGTGTGCGTTTATGTCGCAGCGTAAGTCGTGTGTGTGTGTGTGTTCGCGATGCGACGAGCTCTGTTCGCGATTTTAGTCTTTTTTGTCGTTTTTTTTCTGTTTTTCAGTTGTTCAAGATGCGAGGTCTTGAGACGAATCACGCGCCAGGAAAACGCGCGGCGCTCATTGGCCGCGCGTGAAGCACGCTCGACGTGCGACTCGAGAACTAGTAAATATGTTTTTATACCCTATTATTTGCATTTATCCCCCTTAACAAAATGGGTTTTTAGTAGCTGTATTTCTAAGAGAAAAATTTTTTTAGGATGCCAATCAAAAGTGTTTAGAGGAAAATTGGGCTCGACAGTTTTGGGCGGAGAGAAAATTAATTATGCGGGCCCGCGTGCTGTTATTATGTTTTATTTTTGCTGAGGTCGTAAGGTCACATGATGAGAGTGACTACTATGGGAAGCTGGGCGTTGACAAAAATGCCTCGACGAAGGAAATTCGAAAGGCGTTTAAAAAACTGGCATTCACGATGCATCCGGATAAATCCACCGAGCCCGATGCGCATGAAAAATTCCTTGAAATTAATAAAATTTATGAGGTAAATTTGCCCTTATAGTTGTTATTGACTAAAATTTGTTGTTGGCAATAAATAGTTGCATCAGATTATTTATAGGGTGTCCAAGGTCAAAAGTTGGCAACCTAAAATTTCCAAAACATGAAAAATAAAGGTGCGCATTAAAATTTTACCGAAAATTCTATAATTTATAACGAGATTACAACTCGTAAAGCGGGTCCAAAACCTACACACAGAAAGTGACGTCACAATTTATTTATCGTTTGTAACTTTATCTTCGTTTTCTCCATAAGTAACCCAGTATTGCACAATATGATCTTGGTTCGCCTACACAATTTGAGCCATACGCCTACGCAATGTATCTTATTTTTGGATTTATGTATGGTTCTTTTTTTTTCGTGGGTCTCCATACCAATTTTCTTTTTGTACTAGATTATAGATCAAAAAAATTCTTTACAGAACTACCAAGTTTTAATACCTGGGCCGATTTTCTGATAAAAATGCAATTTTCTAGAATACTAAGGCAGGACCCACGGTCAATTTTGGCTACAACATGTGTATTCTGGATTTTTTAATATCATTCCTGGTACTCCGATACTAAAAAGCTTGGAACACCCTGCTCCCTATGTATCTGTAGACTTATGGACATTGGTAAAAACAGTCATGTAATGACTACAATGAATAAAGGACAATTGGTCGAAAGTTTCACGTTTTTCATGTCGCACTTTGTACCAATGCAAATGGTGCCCTTATGGCATTCAAAAACATACTGTTTCCCTCAAACATGAATAATTGATTAACTCTATTTGACGTCGGCAATATCTTTTGTTTTACTTCCCTTACGATTTCCAGGGATCCAGATGGCCCAAAAATAATAAAATAAACCAAGTTTTAATTGACTTTGTATTGAATTTTTAATTGATTGTTTGTTGAAAATGGTTAATAGCCCTATAACGCGGCGTTAGTAGGTTAGGTATCGACAGTTTTTGGGCTGCAACATTTTCTATTTTCGTTCGATGTTTCATGTACATTTTTACCCACAAAAAATTATGTAGGGGTCTGGTTATAAGGTCAGACACAAAACCAGATCCTCCTGTAGTTTTATTAATAAATCCCTTTTTGTGTTTTTTCCAGAACATATGCCCGACCTTGGACACCCTAATTTATCAGCATGTATGTTTTTACGGCACCGTCTGAATCGGTGTCGTGCAAGCCGAATAACGCCTGACATTTATAAAGGAGTTCATGGAGAAAGGTGAATCCGCAAAAGTTTGTCAGAAAATTTTAGCTTAGAATTACAGTGTATTACACTCTTAAAAAACATTTTTGAAATGTGCAATCAACCCGAATAAAAGTTTATTCATAAACCCATTTATTCATGTTATACGTTGTTCACTTTGAACTACATACAGATTGAGACAGTTTTCACAAATCAATTAGGTCTTAAAAGACGACGAGCTGAGAAAGAAATATGACCGTTGGGGTGAGAAGGGGTTAGAGGATGGGCACCACAGCAATCGATATGAATCGTGGCAGTTTTATCATGAGGAGCTGGGACTGTATGATGAAGATGAGGAAATTCACGTTCTAGATCACAAGGAACTTCAAGATGCCATGGCATCAGATGATGTCTGGTTTATTAAATTTTATTCCGAGCGGTGTAGTCATTGTCATGACTTAGGAACGCGTTTATTATTTTATTAATCAATCAAATCACAAGGGTTAAAATAAAATTCAGTCCAAAAATACCGTGTGTCGGTTTGCAGACTGACATAATTTTAGCAATCTTCAGTTTTAACACTTTTCTTTCTCAAAATTATGTCAGCATGGAAATTGACACACGGTAGAAATATTTTTAACAATTTTTTTTTCCCAACACACGAACGAGGAGTTAAAAATACTAATTTCACAATCTTGACTTTTTAAAGGTTTTTTTTATTTTATTTTTTATTTTTCGTATACAAAAATATATATCAGTGTGACTAGTCAATCAAACTGTACCATTTGCGTTTAGTATTTAAAAAGGAATCAAGTACCCTTTAACCCCTGGGTGCCCGACTATAAACCCTGGCTCAACTTATTTTTTATTAAGTTTTGAAATTTGTGAAATAATTGCCTTAACAAGCAAAATACGTATTATGTACAATTATGTAATAGACTCTCTGACATACCGTATGGGGACGCTCAGACTGTGAGGGTGACGTCAGAATAGCGTTACAAATCATAGGAATGTTCATAGCCTCACAGTCTGAGAGTCCCCATACGGTAGTATAAATGATTTTGGTTAAAAATGAAGCCAGGGAAACTACCGAAATTAATGCTTGCGCCAATGTTCCTTTCGGGTGGTTATAAGGTCTGTAATAGCTTATTAATGTTTCTAAGGTCCTGAATGTCTTAAAAGGTCCGGAAGCTCAGTAAAACTGTTTAGTTCATATTATGAACTTTAGCATAGATAGGATTAGCAATGCTGCATTCTGCATACTATGATTTTTTCTAATATTTTTTTATACTTTGTTTGCAGAATACCGATGCGTATAAAATTATCATTTACGTGTCCGTGTCTTTCCACCATTATTTGGTGCAGCATTTTTCAATACAATATAACTAGGCCCAAATCCTGACTTTTCTTCTCATAGACTTTTAACATGTTTCATCATGAAACTTTCATGAAATTATAGTTTTCTGATTTTATTTTATTTTTCAAATCAGGCATTTTTTGGTCAAGTTTGAGGCTTAACCTTAATAAAAATCATGTCTTTGAACTTTTTTTGGTGCAAGTGCACGTTTTTGCAGATTATTATAACCAGTGTTGGAAGGTTAAATTATATTCCCAACGTCTGGGGGCGTTGGGAAAAATTCAAGCGTTGGCCAACGCTTGCGTTAGGCGTTGGGGATAATCCGAGTGTTGGCCAACGCTTGCGTTGGGCGTTGGGAAAATTTGGAGCGTTGACCAACTTTTCCAACACTGATTATAACCGGTTAAATTGCATTTAAGATCTTATGTTCATTTTTCCTTAAGATCTTATAATTGGTTATGATTTTGAAAATAAACTATAAAACGTCTTTAAAAGCACCAACATGGCGTGAAGTGGCGATTCAACTGGAAGGAATCGTGAAAATCGGCGCAATAAGCTGCCGTGACTATCGCCGAACGTGTAGCGCATTGGACATCAGGAGTTATCCAACGATAATGCTCTTTGCTAAGGGCGCCCGACGTTACACCCTATGGCAGGGCGGTAAACGAATACGTCAGGGCCAGGGCAAATACAAGCTAGGGTGAGCCAGTTCATTTTGAAAGTTCTTCAATAATTGCTATTCTCCGAATAAAAAAAAGTATAATTTTGGCCATTAAAAAAAATTGTACAAAAATGGGGTCGCCATTTTTTTGTTGTTTTTGAAAACTCTTTAAAATATGTAAAAGGCCTATTTTTTTTTTAAATAATTTATGTGATACGCGTTTTCTGTCGGCTTAATCACCCTAATACAAGGGTACGCGCAATACACCATCAATCGTCGAATATGCGTTGGCAAATGTTCATCTTCGCATTCACTCTCTGACGTCTGGCTCAGCACTGGGAATGCTTATGGGAAAACCGGCGCTTTTTATTATGTCCGATTCGGACGGGGAATTTAGCGTCAAGGAATTTCCGGATATGTATCGACTACAGACGGCTCTTGGGGATCTAGTCAATATAGTCAAAGTGGCCTGTAATGTTGCTGGCCCAAATGATTTGTTCAAGGTATGTACATATATTGCAATATTTAAATCCGGTTCCTGGACAATTATTATTCAAAATTCCTGCCAGATTAGGAGACAGCGGGAATTTTGGCCAGATAACTGCGCAGCTGGTATACAAGGCGGTGGTTAGCTATAACGTCTGTCATTTTGACCGCTATAAAGTAAAGAACGTTTTTTGCACTAGGGCTAAGTCGGTTTTTTGGTCAAGTGAGCTTGACCTTGACCTTATAACCAACAAAAACTGTAATCTAATATTTTAGCTTCTTTGTTCGAGGCGATCGACAGATGAGGGCGGTGTTTTCTTTTACAAATTGGGCGAAAGTCCAAAAGAGTCAACTGGATTTGAAATTGGCTCATTCGATAGTCCATCCATAATTCAAGGTGTATTTGGCCAAATTCAAATGTCTGATATAGAGTCGTCGGAGGCCTTTAATGAAGTGATTCGTCGACCCGCAATTCTGATTTTAGACGGAAATGGATTTGCACAAGATGAGCTTTACACCCTAAAATCGCTGACCAGTCACGTTCAAGCTAATCAGGCTCAATACCGGTGGCTACCTGCCAACACTGGAATTCGTCGCGTGGACTGTCAACGGTTAAGGACAGAGATGAAAAATGTGGCGCATTATAAAACTTTTTTTCTATCTTTTTGGCCTCAAATTATGACTCATAATTGGACGCCAAAAAGATAGAAAAAAAGTTTCTAAACAGAAAGTACAAATGTAGACAAAAGACATGATTTTATCGCAAAAAATGTGAAGACCTTATTTGGACTTCAGTTAAAAAGCGAAAAACATTTTTATGGACATATTCCGTCTTATTGAAGTTTTTTCCAAACTCTTATCAAACAGACCTTACGGTCTTCGTTAATATATTTCATTTCAAATATTTTTATGAAATCTATTAACGAAGACCGTAGGGTCTGTTTGATAAGAGTTTCGAAAAAACTTCAATAAGGCGGAACATGTCATAAAAATGTTAAAACATTTCGCATTTTAGCTGAAGTCCAAATAAGGTCTTCACATTTTTTGCGATAAAATCATGTCTTTTTCTTTAGAATTCAAATGAATTGTGGTACTATAAACATGAATATCAAATTTTCATCTAAATATAAGAGAAATATGCGCGGATATAGATGCTGGTGGTATGAATAAGGTCGTCGTGTTTTCTGGTCGAAGCCGGAACGAGTATGAAGTTTATCATGGAAAGATTAAGATTCCATTGTTGCTTGAATTTGCCACGACGGTCGTCTCGTATCATATGTTTACGATAACGCCGGGCAATATGGAAGAACTAATGGGCGACGGGTCCGAATGGATGTTTGATTTTTCGGCACCGTGGTGCCCCCCATGCAATGAATTTTTGCCACAAATTCGACACGCGGCCGAAGAACTACGCGCCCAGAATGTGAAAATTGGATATGTTGACTGTGAGGCGCACAAATCCCTGTGCCGAAAGTATCAAGTCGACTCATACCCAACCATATTATTTTTCGGCAAAGATGATGCTGGAAAGCCAATTAATGAAGAATTTGATGGTGATCACGATTGGGAAGAGGTACGTTCTTTTTGAGAGATAGATAACTTGTGGCGAAAAATCTAAAAATTATCTCGGGCGTGTGAAAATAAGTATCGGGTATAAAATCATGATTTTTTTGAGATTTCTACAGGGGTGGTAATACCTTATAAGGTCAAGTTAACAAAAGTCATGTCTTTTTCTGTAGAAATTATGTTTTTTTACTCTTTTTTTTTCTATAAAATCATGCCTTTTCAACTTTGTTTTTTGAGAGGGGGTCTAATTTTTCAAATGGCTATAAGGTCATGTTTACAACCCCTATAGTTTTCCCACGCTTTCTAACTGCATTCAAGGTGTTATAAGACCATATGTTAGTTTTTCCTTAAGACCTTAAAATCAACTCCTTGTCATGTTTTCAACCTAATATGTGTGCGCTATAATTATTCTTTCAGCTAGTGGAGTTTTACAACGATGCTAAATATCCTTCTGTGACAAAATTAACAATGGAAAACTTCTACCGAGAAGTGGTCGGACGAGAAGATGGCGTCATTTGGATGGTTGATTTTGCCGCTTCTTGGTGTCCCCCCTGTAAAAGAATGTTTCCGGAATTCAAAAGAGCGGCAAAGCAGCTCCGAGGACTTGTCAAATTTGGATATGTTGAATGTCCAGATATGGAGGCCGTTTGTAGTGGGTAGGTTATATAATTTTTATACACTTTTCAATCTAGCGAAAAAAAAATCGTACAAAATGGAACATAAATTTATTCAAAGGAAAATGGAATTGTTTTTTTAGGTTTTTCCAAATTACTTTTTTTATGGGGTCTACCAGTCACCGCGAACCTGTTTTTAGCCTAAAAAAGAAATTTACGAGTGCAAAACTTTTTTGGCTTTTTACCTCGATATTCTGGAAAAGCCAGCAAAAGTGAAAAATTGCCAATATCCAGAATAAGTGTCATATTGAATCGTAAACTTTAATTCCCAGAATTCTGAATGAAAAGTTAACGGAACTATTCAGATATAATGTGAATTCATATCCGAGTATCAATGTATTTCCGGCGAAAACGGAGGCCGAGCAACTTCCAAACGTGAAAAAATACACTTCTCGGCAGCGCGATTCGTGGTCTTTTCTCCACTATTTAGCATCCGAAGTGGAAAAAGTGAATCCGGTTATTCAAGGCACTCATCTTCCAAGTTTACAGGAGCAGTTAACCCGCTCATTTCAAAAGGGCCGCTACGTTGTTATTGATTTTTTTGCTAATTGGTGTCGACCATGTCAACAGTTTTCACCCTACTTTCGCCTGGCCGCCGGAAAACTGCCCCAAATTGATTTTATATATGTTGACTGTGCAAGTGGAAACGGGGATCATCATTGTAAAAAACATAAAATTCGACAGTATCCGACGGTCGTACTCTTGCGGCCAAATGAGGGCGCCATTGTTCAAACCGTGACGTATAAAAGTGCGGAAATTGAGACGCATTTTGATATTGATCAGTTTGTCGCCGAGATTCAAGGTCCCCTGCCGAGACACATGCTAGAGCAAGCCAATAGACACGACGAACTTTGAGGGTTATACATTTTAGGACACTTATCAGATCGCTAAGAAGAAATGAAAAAAAGAAAGATCTTCGAGTTTTAATAACCGTTATAACTTTTGTTATTTATAAGTTTTGAATTCGCCTCACTTGCGACTGAATTCCCCGTTTAACAGTCATGCGCATATTGGGTAGCTAGCTAACCATTTTCACTGTATTTCTAAATAAAAAGAGAACGGCTTGTGAAAATAAAAAAACGGACAACGGATTTGAAATCAAAAAAAAATTACGTTTTTATATGGGAGAAAAATATTTTTTTTAGAAAATTGTTTTTACGTTTGGGTCCGTGGAGGACGAGGGTTAAGGTTGAAAATTACCCCAGTAAGAGAAGAAGAACAGGGCTTCAAAATAAAATAATAATCAAAAAAATCCGTTCATTGTTTGGCGCGCTAGAGCAAATTGGGTAGCTAGCTGCCCCAGATGCGCATGATGGTTATAGTAAACTCGATGCGCATGACTGTTAAGATAAATTAACATAAACAATTACGAAAATATATTTTTCACTTCAAGCCAAATGGAAGTATAAATGAATTCAGAAATGAAAACGACAATTTATTTTTATATGCTTTCAAGTGAGGCGATTTCATGATTTATTAACGTTAGAAATCTGTTTACAATTTTATTTAGGTACAATTATTTTAGTTTAATGAAGTTTCAAACAAAAGCCAATTATAGTATACTGAATCAACCGTTACAATAATTTCCACTCTATATAAAGCTGTCTTTAATAAGTTATATACTCTGGTTCTACTTTGGTGTTTTATACAGTAGTAATAATTTTATATTTCAACTTTTAAGTACAATCTGAAAATTAAAAGACGTTAGGAACTTTATTTGTATAAAAAAAATGAATTTGCAATTTTGAAAAATTTTCAAGGTTGCACTTGTAAAGTTTATATAAAATTACGTGATCTTACGTGAAATTATGCCGAGATCTGCTTTAGGGGATTATATTTTTCTAATTTAATAATTTTATAAGCCCATAAATTCAAGTTATTAATCAGAATCTCCGGACTTTTTATTGTCCCTATCATTTTCCCGCTAATTGAGATATTTTTTTAAATTCTTCATTCGAAGATAGCTGATTTACAAAAAAAGAACCATTTCAAGTGCAATTGACAGCCCTAGTTCAATATACAATACTGGTATAATTATATNATTTTGAAGCCCTGTTCTTCTTCTCTTACTGGGGTCATTTTCAACCTTAACCCTCGTCCTCCACGGATCCAAACGTAAAAACAATTTTCTAAAAAAAAATATTTTTCTTCCATATAAAAACGTAATTATTTTTTTTATTTCAAATACCGTTGTCCGTTTTTTATTATCACAAACCGTTCTCTTTTTATTTAGAAATAAAGTGAAAATGGGTAACTAGCTACCCAATATGCGCATGACTGTTAAGATAAATTAACATAAACAATTACGAAAAAATATTTTTCACTTCAAGCCAAATGGAAGTATAAATGAATTCAGAAAAAAAACAACAATTTATTTTTTATATGCTTTCAAGTGAGGCTATTTCATGATTTATTAACGTTAGAAATCTGTTTACAATTTTATTTAGGTGCAATTATTTTAGTTTAATGAAGTTTCAAACAAAAGCCAATTATAGTATACTGAATCAACCGTTACAATAATTTCCACTTTATATAAAGCTGTCTTTAATACGTTATATACTCTGGTTCTACTTTGGTGTTTTATAGTTATAATTTTATATTTCAACTTTTAAGTACAATCTGAAATTAAAAAAAAAGCTTTTGGGACTTTATTTGTATAAAAAATGAATTTTACATTTTAAAAAATTTCAAAGTTTGCACTTGTAAAGTTTATATAAAATTACGTGGTGCAGCATTTATGACAGCTATCATGAAACATTGAAATTTCCAGTTAAATATTTTAAACCAAAACGAATTAAATTCGGCGATTAGAAAATAATTTTATGTTTTCATGCAACTACTACAAGGTCCCTAGCAGATTCAAAAAGCTGTCCATGTTATATTTTTAAAAGTTCAAAAGTTGCTGAATTATTCGCTACTATTTATGTACGTTAGCCCGTTACCTACTATCTATCTAATATTTACAGTGTGTAATATTAACATAATGGTTCCCTTTAATTGGTATAAAATATAAACTGAATTTCGTATAATTCAAATAGATTGCTCGAAGTTTTGTCGACTACTTACACAGATTAACAACAATAAGAAACATGTTATTTTGTTCATTTTTAAGACGCAAATCCGAGTAAGTTATAAATGGTCGCCAAAAGTTCGACCAATTCATCTTTATTCATATATGAGCTTTTTGGTGCGCGTTCTCAAATTTAGGAACACTGCGCGGTCACTGAAGAGTACCTCGTGCGCGGTCAACCGTTAATATTAGAGGATATTTAGTAGTTTTTTTTTTAAATTTAAGCCACACTGTCCTTTATTCAAGCTACTTTTGCTAGGTTGCTGATATTAAAAAAACGTTAATCAATTCATATACGTTACCGACTGATTGGAAATAAATGAGCTTTAGAGCAGGGCTCGGTAACAGCCAGCTGGCCTTCCCAGCTCAACATCCTGCGATAGGACAGTTCAGGACGGCTCATATTTATTTTGAGCTCAAGAGGACAGTTCAGGACGGCTCATATTTATTTTTGAGCCCGAGAGGACAGTTCAGGACTGCTCATTATTTTTTTAATTATGCCGAGCCCTGCTTTAGGGCAGCATATTCTGCTAATTTTATAAGCCCATAAATTCAAGTTATTAATCAGAATCTCCGGACTTTTTATTGTCCCTATCATTTTCCCGCTAATTGAGATATTTTTTTAAATTCTTCATTCGAAGATAGCTGATTTACAAAAAAAGAACCATTTCAAGTGCAATTGACAGCCCTAGTTCAATATACAATACTGGTATAATTATATTTAGTATAGTGTACGCCATTGTGAATTACCAACCATTATGTTCTTCCATTATTACTTGTTTAGGATATTTACAATTTTTAGAAAGGATGATTTGACCTATTTCTTTACACTAGTTGCAATTATACACTTTTTCACTTCTTTTCTTCAACTTTCGGTGATTATTAAAGATGCGCCGTTAACCGGCCACTAAAAATTTCCGGTTAACGGGTCAATGCTTAGTCGTTAAATAATGTTATCTCTGAAAAAGAAAAAAAAATGGTCCAAAAGTGGCCGGTTAAAGGCGCATCCTGTGTAAACATTTCACTTAAATATGATTTAACTTCACGTGGAATTAATTAATTTAGAAATACAAATATTATTGCAATAATTCAAAAGATACAGTTGGTATCTTTCGCCCCCAATTTTCACCTGACTTAAATTGTCATTTTTTTGTGTTAAATTTGAATAAGTTTAAATAACTTAAAATGTAGCAAATACGATTTTATAATGGCCAATGAACCTTATTGAGTTTTAAAAGTTTACTGAATAATAACTCAAACTCAGGTCCTGAGACATAAGTCGTACTGAAGTTAAAATGTGAAACTTTCCTTACTCATGTTCCAAATTTATTCAAATCAAGCTGTAAACCCGATGTACACTGATGTTATTATTTTTAAAAATTATTAATAATAAATACACTTTAGTTAGGAAATGTAACTTGGCTATGAATTATATTTTAATTATAACTAAAGTTATACAGTATGTGACTATAAGGTCTACGAAAAAAAAACTGACTTTAATGCATTTTTTAACGAATGGACCGTACTTAAAAAAATATTTATGGTGAAAAAACTGACTTGACATTAGAGCTAATAACTGGCATGACCTTAAAACGGTAAAAAATGTCGGAACTCATAAGTTATAACCACGGCACCGCGGCTTTTCAGAGCAAACCTTTCCCTGGGAATTGTTTTCCCCGATAAACCCCGTTTTTCGAAAACCTTTTTCTACAGACCGCGCTGCCTATTCTGACCACTCTCCTGGGTCTGGTTATAAGGTCTCAAGTTGTGACCGCTATAACGCCAAGTTTGTTTTTTACAAGTCTTAGTTAAAGTCAAGTCAGTTTTGTTGAGAAGCATGCTTTTTGGGAAAAATCTTTAAAATCATGTATTTTTACGTTTTTTTAGATAAAGGAACTGACTTTAATTAAAATGGTCTTTTTTATTTAGACATGGTTTCGATACCATCAGAAAGTGAGCTCCTAGAGCTTAGTAAAATTCCGATCCCTGAGCCTGTTTCTAGGGAAGAAGAGCGCATGATTGAAGGTGATGAGCGCGATGCAATGGTTGAGGCACATTTGGACACCTTAGACAAAGGTCGTTCTTTCTAATGTTTCATAAAGTTACCCAACGAACCCAATGTCTGCACCCACACCCTTTTTTTAAAAACGTTGATTGCACCCAGTTTTATATGACGGGGTTTCATAAATACCGTGTTGTCCAACGATTAATCGGGCAGAACAAATTTGTTCGAACGAAATCGTGCCCGTTTCATAAAAATATCTATAATAAATTTATCATGTTTTTTTTTACTTTTTTATAGACTGTATTAGTGACTTTATTAGTGTAGTACTACTGGGCCAGTAGTAAATTAACAAAGTCGAGACTCCTGGTAACTTGGTAAAAATTGTGTAACACTAGAAAAAACGACCAAAGATGAACGAAAAAAGGTTGACGATTTTATGGATACCTCAGACAAAAAAGAAGCCGACGATAAAATGAAACCTTCACTCATAAGTTACGTTTTCAAAAATAAAGCACGAATTCATCTTGTCAATATAAATTATAAATATGATAAAACAATTATTAGTTTTTTATTTGAAAATGCTCAAAATAAACGTTCCCAAAATCAGTTTCACTCTAAAAGTAGTTTGTTATAACAAATAGTAATATTATACTAGTAAAGTATATTTCATAAGAAATTTGGGCTGTTATAAGGTCGTTTGGTCTTTTTGGCACCTTAGTCTTACGACGAGTTTTTTTTTATTTTTGTGTTTTTTATTGGGGTTTTTGGAGTTTTTATTTGCGGGTTTTTTATTTATGAAAAGGCTCTTCAACTATGAACTGATATTCTAAACTGATATTCAAGACTTTTTTGATCAAATCATATGTATACATATCATATGTAACATATGTAAAAGACATGTTTTTTTAATTTTATCTCATGAAGTCCCTGAATAGGTCTGCGATTTTTTCAGGAATTTTCGAAAACCGAATTTAAGGCCTGATTTTATTTTTACCCAAGGCCGTATAACCAGTGGTTATTAACCAACGAGTGCCTATAATAATACTACTAATAATAATAATGGCCTGTCTAGACTCAAGTTCCATTTCCATATATCTTAAAAACGTGATAAAAGAAAAAGAAGGAAAAAAGAGGAAAATCAAGAAGAAAGAAAGAAAAAACGTCTCGATCGTTTAATGCGAAAACAAGAGCGGCTAAAACTAATGGAAGAAACGCTCAAAAGTAACCTAACTGAAGAACAGAAGGAAGAAAAAATTAAGATTATCGAGGGAAAAGTTAAGCCGAAAGTTGAAACTAAGGAGGTTGACGAAGCAGAAAATTTGAAATCGGACGAGAAAAAAAAGGGGAGAGATTGGACGTTATCGATTGCACTACCTGGATCTATATTAGATAATGCTCAGAGCCCAGAATTAAGGTAAACTAATTAAAAAAATTCATATGTGGCTATAAGGTACAATAAGCAGCCACTTAGTTCTAAGGTAAATAACAAAAATTATTACCATGGTTTAGACGCTAACAGAAGACGTACAGGGGGTTGGTTATAAGGTTAGCCATTTGTGCCGTTATAACTTATAACGGCACAAATGGCTAACCTTATAATGGCTATAACTTATAAGGTCAAGTCAGTTTTTTCTATAGAAATTATCTTTTTACACCTTTTTGTCTATTAAATCATGTCTTTTTGAACTTTTTCCCAGCACTAAGCTCTTATTGTGAAAAAAAAATCAGGTTGGTTATAAGGTCAAGTCAGTTTTCCAAAGTGCATTAAGGTCAGTGTTTTAGACCTTGACCTTATAACCACCCCCTGTATTTTTAATACAGCAACCCAACGTGGTCATAACCATATGACCACTTACGCCATGAAAACCATAGACGACTTTTTTGAGTCTCATTTTTGAGACTCATTCCCAAAAAAAAGTCGTCATATGTTTTCCGGAAAATGTTATGATAATGATAAAAACACGATCGGGAGAACTGGCCGGATAATTACACAGGCCTTATCTGGTATTTTTAGGACGTATCTGGCCGGCCAAATTGCTCGAGCTGCCGTTATTTTTCAAGTTGACGAAATAATTATATTCGACGAGTCAGAAGCCGCAGCAGAGACCACTAGTGGTGAATTTACCGGCGTGAAGAAAAAAGGAAATCCAAATCAAACACTTGGCCGAATTTTAGGGTTGACCGTTTCACAGCGACATTTTTTTATTTATTTCAATAGTTTTCGAGTGTAGAGCACAGTTGACGATGATTCTTTTCCGATTGTTGTTAATTCTAGGGTGTCTGAATTGAGTAACTTTTTCGTTTTGATTATTCCATCTTCTTTGATTACCAAACCATCGCCTTGAATTTGAACCTCTAAATATATTTATATTTTATAACTACATTTAGGAAATCCTAGTACCAGAAAGGGATTTTTCCATTTCAGCACAGTTCGGCCTTTTAGCCCGTTTCCAATAGTTTTACCTATCGGTTGACCGTGAAAGGATTTTTGATGTTGTTTTTTTTTCAAAAATTTTACATTTGTAAATCATAAAAAAGCTAGCATACAATATATATCTCATTGCGCTGATGTTTACTATCAGAGGTCGGCAGGAATTGATTTATTTTTGTACCCAACCCTACCACTGAAAATAGGGGTACTGAAAAATGTGTCCCGAGTTTACCGGAGCAAAAAAAAAATGTACCCTACCCTACCCCTAAAAATAGGGGGTACGAAAAATTGTACCCTTCCGTACCCTACCAGTGAAAATTACCCGAGTTTACCCTGATTTTTTTCCGCTTTGGAGTAGTGTGATAAGTTTTTATTAGAAACAAATATAAAACAGAACAAAGTGTATTTTCTGTTTATGGTTAGTACCCGAGCTAGGGTAATTACCCGCAGGTACGGGTACAAATTCAGTTGTACCCGTCTTTGCGGATAAGGGTACAAAATCTGCCGACCTCTGGTTACTATGCTTAGCAGAGAAAACATGGGCGAAATTTCAAATATATTGTAAATATCTTGTATAATCGAAAGTTTCTGAAAAGTTTATAAAATAATGAATTCGAGCAAGTTTCCCCAATTGATGAACTGTTGTAAAGTTTCGGTAAACCGAAATCCGTTTAGGAAGGTAAATTCGGTTCGGGTGCTTATTTAGCTATAACCGTAACCTTGTTAAATATATCTGGTATATTGGTATATGTTTTCATTAAACGTCTGCCGACCTCTAGTCATCGACCACAGCCATAACATATGGAGACATAAAGAAAAAGTCCCAAAATTCGAAAAATAAAAAAAAGTCATGAAAAGTGCCGAATAAATCAGTACAACATGAAAATAAAACATAAACGTACCAGGACTATTTAAATCTATCAACTGCATGTTTTCGGTTTGTCGAAGGAAACTATTGTTGACATTCTGAATTTCCAATGTTTTTGATTTTGGCTCCAGCGATATGTTGAGCACATCGGTTGTTGAAAAAACGAACATTATTGAGGCCATCAGGCCTTGTTTTGCATTTTGTTCTTCCCAACTTCCTTCCATTAATTGAATACTTTTAAAGTCAGCCGACTGAAAACGAGACAAAACGGAACCCATAACTAACTCCTTTCCGTATGAAACTAAAACATAAACTGATGAAAAATATGCAAACGAAACAAATTTCCGCATTAATTCTAGAAAAGTTTAACTAAACTTTCAAAAATGTAAAAAATGGATTTTTATGTATTTTTGACAATCAAATTAGGGTGTCCCATGTTTTAGAGACCAGAAATGATAAAAAAATCCAGAATACAGCTTTTTCGAAACTATTTTCCGAAAAAAAAAAATCGAAAAATTTTCAAACTTTTTCGTAGGTTGAAAATCGGTCAAAATTCGAGATATTGTATCAAAAATTTTGAGTTCCGTCAAAATAAAAAAACGTCTTTGTCCGGAACCTATATAATAGGCTCTTACAGGGGTGTCTTCCTATAAGGTTTAACGAATGGTTTTTATAACTTATAAGGTCTCACGGATGGACTTTGGAATAATTTTTGGAATATAATTTTTGTAAACGGTATACAGAATATTTGGAATGTCCGCAATATTTGAGGAAAGATTTGTTTCCGCATCACAAAGACTTGCGATATGCGGGACTGTTAAACCCGCTTGATTCCCCGCATCATTTACGAGAATCTGAAGTTTCACAATTTCGAGAAGGAATTGTCCTAGATAGGCCAGCGAGCAAGAAAAAAGGTTTCTATACTTGATTTTCATTTTCACCACTTGATAATTTTAGCAGGCAAAATAATATCCATGTGCCATGTATAAATCGCCAATTTTTTTTTTCTGATTAAGTTTTAACATACCCATTTTTAAGGAAAGGGAGCGTGGGTTAATTGCGGTATTGAGCAAGAAGTGCGCGTTGATAAAAATGCGCCAGTTAACTCGCGCGTGACTGTTCGTTTTGACGATGAGCAGCGTGAAGATGGTCGATATTTAACCGGGAAGATAATTACCCCGGATCAAGTGAGACAGGAAGATGGTACTTATTGGGGTTATACCGTACGGCTCGCACAGTCTTTGGGAAAGGTAATATAGTACTTATATATATTATCTATATCGTTATTAGAATTGTAGTTTGTTTTTACGGAGAGCTTGTCTGATAAAATTTGTCTTAGATAAAATTTGGCCGCTAATACAGGGGCAAACCTTTTTAATGACGGTCAAAAACAATTTTTTGGCCAAAAATCATATAGGGGGTCTGGTTATAAGGTCAAGTCATCTTTTTTGAACTAAGGTCAAGTCATTTTTTTCAAGATAAATCATGTCTTTTTAATATTTTTCCAGAGTGAAGACCCCCGCGGGGCCCCGCTGGCCATATTCTTTTCGGCAAAATCATATCTTTAAAAAAATGGTTATAAGGTCAAGTCAATTTTTTAAAGTGCATTAAGGTCAAGTCATTTTTTGGGCTTGACCTTATAACCAGACCCTCTGTACCCTTTTACGGAAAAATTTCTTCGTCATAAATTTGATGTAAAAACCTGTCGCTTTATTTTTGACCTTATGACCTGTCCATGAATTAAGAATTCTAACAAAAGGACAACTTAACTCTAAGGGCCCCGTTGATGTGGCGCATCCAATTATTTATGTGATATGATCCAAAATGCCATTTATTTGAGTTGTAATCTCAACCGTCAACTTGTGCACCCTCTAGTTGTGCATGACTGTCAAGTTCTTCAAATTTGGGACAAATCTGCCTTGGTTATTTGGTAACCTTAACCGGCCCATGTCTAGGTGTTCGTGAATGGTCAATGGGGCGATTATGATTTGACAATTGGCACATCGGAAAGAGGCCAAAACGTTGACAAGCTTGAGCGAGTGGGCTTCAAGCATTGTCTGGTTGTTTTTGGTGGCGTCAAGGGGTTAGAATTTAGTTTATCCAAAGACGCCGAACTGAAAGAAAATGTCGACAATGTGGTTGATTTATTTGATAAATGGGTTAACACGGTTCCAACGCAAGGATCTCGAACCATTCGAACTGAAGAGGCTATTATTGCGTCACTGTCGGCAATGAGAGATAAACTATTTTAAACCAATTAGCGCTTGTTTAAAACTACAACTTGGGATCCTAATCGGGAGAAGTACAGGGGGTCTGGTTATAACTTCTGACATTGTGACCGTTAAAAGGTCAAGAAATGTTAAATTAAACCAAAAAAAAATAACAACAAATAATTTGTTAAAAATTAAAATTTTAGGTGATTTATAGCCCACAGGATGGTTGGTTATAAGGTTACAGGGGGTTGGTTATAAGGTCAGACACAGGTTTTATTGTGGAGTGAATTTTTCAGATGGTTATACGGTCAAGTCACTTTTTCCAAAGTGCATTAAGGCCAAGTCAGTTTTTTAGACCTTGGCCTAACCAACCCCCCCTGTAGCCCTGTATTTGTGCCGTTAAAAGGTCAAGTCAGTTTTTTCAAGATAAATCATGTTTTTTTTTCACTTTTTTTGGGTGAAGACCTCCCCCCGCTAGCCATACTTATTTCCTAAAAATTCATATTTTTTGGATCAAACGAAAAACAAAAATTGGTTGGTTATAAGGTCAAGTCAGTTTTTAAAAATGCATTTAAGGTCAAGTCAATTTTTTAAACCTTGACCTTATAACCAACCCCCCTGTATACATTGTTGGTCACTCTCATAACGAAGTATTTTTGACGAAATTATTTTTGGCTTTTTTTTAAGAATTTTTACATGTTATGTAACCATCAATTTCAATCCCGATTTCGACCTTAGTGTTAAAAAAATCTAAAATATTTAGAATGATGCACGCGTTGAAACTTATCCCTTCAAAATTCGTTGAACATTTATATGAAGTGCGCCAATTACCAAAATGGTGAGTTCAAGGTTAATTAGCAAATTAAAAATGCGCTGATCAAGCGCATCTGATCCGGTCTGCTTCGATTTTGTTTTTCCATTCGTGATTTTTTACATCGAATCTGACATACATGTATTCTATCCANAAACTTTTCGAGAGTATTTTACAGAAAAGTATATTGAAATTGATCGTATAAGACGCCCGTTATGAGTACTTTTCTAACACGTTATGTTTGTACACAGAGGGCCATACCCGTCCTTAAATTAAACCAAAAAAAAAATTAACAAAAAATAATTTGTTAAAAATTAAAATTTTAGGTGATTTATAGCCTACAGGGGGGTTGGTTATAAGGTTACAGGGGGGTTGGTTATAAGGTTACAGGGGGTTGGTTATAAGGTTACAGGAGGGTTGGTTATAAGGTCAGCCACAGGTTTTATTGTGGAGTGTATTTTTCAGATGGTTATAAGGTCAAGTAAGTTTTCCTAAGTGCATTAAAGTCAAGTCAGTTTTTTAGACCTTGGCCTAACCAACCCCCTGTAGCTATTTGTGGCGTTATAAGGCCAAGTCAGTTTTTTTGCACTAAGGTCAAGTCATTTTTTTCAAGATAAATCATGTCTTTTTTCACTTTTTTTTTTGGTCACTCTCATAACGAAGTATTTTTGACGAAATTATTTTTGGCTTTTTTTAAGAATTTTTACATGTTAATCTCAATCCCGATTTCGACCTTAGTGTTAAAAAAATCTAACATATTTAGAATGATGCACGCGTTGAAACTTTTCCCTTCAAAATTCGGTGAACATTTATATGAAGTGCGCCAATTACCAAAATGGTGAGTTCAAGGTTAATTAGCAAATTAAAAATGCGCTGATCAAGCGCATCTGATCCGGTCTGCTTCGATTTTGTTTTTCCATTCGTGATTTGTTTTACATCGAATCTGACATACATGTATTCTATCCAATTAAAATCGTTTGGGAAATTGGCTTTGATTCGGAAAGTGTTTTTTCTGGTTTTAATGTGAAGCTAGTCAGACAACGACATATGGTTGGGTGATTTTGTTGTGACTCATCCAATGAATATGTCTCAACTTGTCGGATGGTTGTTACTTTTCAGTAAACAAAAAAATATAAAATAAAATAGACTTTT
>SCLG01000025.1:764234-775699 GCA_004367875.1 Oikopleura albicans
CTTTAAGTGTCGCAGTTAGACAGTTTTTGTAGTTTCTTTATGGGTGTCTTTGCATAATTTCAGTAATTGCTCCGCATACATATGCTGTAGTTTACAAATGCTATAGTTTTTTTCTGGGAATGGCGGTCGTACGGTTAACCGCGGTTGAACATTTTGACCGGTAATTGTTTTTTGCCTTTTAAGGTCTTTGGAAGT
Source organism: Oikopleura albicans (assembly GCA_004367875.1). Taxonomy (NCBI): domain Eukaryota; kingdom Metazoa; phylum Chordata; class Appendicularia; order Copelata; family Oikopleuridae; genus Oikopleura; species Oikopleura albicans. Next base: position 764,430 of record SCLG01000025.1, read on the forward strand.
GTAAGGTGTTTAGATATGGCCATATATTCCTTAAAAGAATACCTTTGATAATTTATTTAGATTTTTCGGACAAAAGTTTGCTTATTTTTCAATTTTTAATAAAATGACTGTTAAAAATAATAGTAAGATGAATCAACCATTGACTCAAGATAGTTTCAAAATCAATTTATTTTGGCTTGTTGTGATTTTATTGTGCTGGGTTTTATTGTGGGATGACGCAACAATTTGTCATTTTTTAAAAACAAAAATTTCGAAAAAAAAAGCTGATTACTGGTTGCATGTGGTTACCAAAATTTGGGTAAAACTCAATGTCACATTTTTTGCGACGATTGCCGGTTGAAATGGGTCCATTCTGAGCCATGATGCGTGCATAATCCAAAAATACTTTTTCTGTCAGGACGCAAAAGTGCTGACCGCGCAATGCTAGTTTGCCCTTGGGATATTATATGCACCAAGTTGCGTTCCATTTGATTATTTGACCGTTTTTGATTCGTTTTTGCATACCGCACCCAGCCATCCCCATTACCCAGTACCCGTTTTATTCGAGGGTCCAAGAAGTAAATTTGAAAAAAAAAAATGTATTTTTTTAATGAATCACATCGATTAGTGAGGAGTTACTCGACCCATTCTTCCGCTCCTTGTTTTTTTTTATCTCAGAGTCGACGATAATATCCAAAAAATAAATTCGAATTTTATTTTATTATTATTTTTTTTTTGTTCAGACGGTGAAGGAAAATGCGAGAGATTGTCCATTTGCAAGCCGGACAATGCGGTAACCAGGAATGAATTATGAGATTACACATAGAGAATATATATAATTTAGAATGTGAGTGTTTTTTTTTCGCTTTCTTAACTTCTGCAGGCCATTTCGCCACGCAATGCGTCAAGTGGTCAATTATCACGCCACATTTTTTGTATATCACGTTCAAATTCGTATTCGTTGCGTAACAGACCGCGTAAAACATTTATGAATATTATTGTAATTGACAATTTGTAAATAATACGATCGTACCGACAATTTTCGAATACAGTCAAGGTCTTTATGTACACGTTTTTAATCTGCATTTTTGAATTAAGTATCTACGGCCCAAATCGTGTACAAGGCTGTTATTGAAATAAAAAAAGAAACTCTTTACCTCAAAATCACATTATTAGCGAAATATTTTGATTTTGACACCTGAAGTTTCTTTGAAATCAAAAATATTCATTAAAAACCCTAACTTATAATCAGTGACTATAGGAAAATTTGAGGTTAGCACATCCCTAGCATTTTAACCGACTGTAGCACTGTCGAGGGAAATGGAATTTCAATGGTATTTTCTATACATGTAAGAAAATCAAGCAAAAAAGCCTTGATCGTCACGGTTCATTTTAGTTGAGGCATAAATTATTTTGGTATTTTGTCACGTAAGAACTTCAAAGTGCCGCCATATTTGAATTTCTATTCAAGTTAAATCCTATTCGTATGTCTAAACTATAGTTCATAAAATATGTTGTTTCCGCACTACAGTACATACATAAACATTTTTTAACAACTGCGATAAACCATGTTTCATGGATGATGATTTTATCAGAAACATGGCCGTATAACTACCCCTACAGTGCTCAATTTTATCAGTCATATGTTAATGATTCAGAAATCGTCAACCTTTTTGGCATAGCACGAATACAATACAATAATCATTACTTCGGTCGTTTTTTAACCCGTCTCAAGAATTACTTTTTTGGACGGACGATCCCGGGAAAACCAAGACAGGTATTGACAAACGGTTTTTTGCATGAAACTGGACAAGGTTGGGACTAAATTTTTTCAAAACCATTTTGTAATTTTGACCCCTTATATTGGCTATAAGACCCCCTTAAACCGATAGATTCAATTTTTCCTTATGAACAAAAAATTCTCCATAAAATTCTCCATCTATGACCCCAATTTAAAAAAAAAGTTATCGGGGATTTTTCGAGATATGGCACTTTTTGTGTTATNGGTACCGGTTCCGGAATGGGTACGCTTCTTATCTCCAAAATTCGCGAAGAGTACCCAGACCGTATTATGAATACGTTTTCGGTGGTGCCATCGCCAAAAGTCTCCGATACAGTCGTTGAGCCGTATAACGCCACACTCTCGGTCCATCAGCTCGTTGAGAATACGGACGAGACGTATTGTATTGATAATGAAGCTAGGCTATCCAAACTGAATTTCTAATTGGCTATTTGTAATAGCCCTTAAAATTTTAGATTTTTTTTTTTGGTGACGATCTTTGAAAATCAGTTTTTGACAGCCTAAATGAAGCCCTTTACGACATTTGCTTCCGCACGTTGAAGCTTACTAATCCAACATATGGAGATTTAAACCATCTGGTATCCGCCACAATGTCGGGCGTCACAACCTGTTTGCGCTTCCCGGGTCAATTGAACGCTGACCTTCGTAAACTGGCGGTCAATATGGTACCCTTTCCACGTCTTCACTTTTTCATGCCCGGCTTTGCTCCATTAACGTCGCGGGGATCGCAGCAATATCGAGCGCTCACTGTGCCCGAGTTGACCCAGCAACTTTTTGACGCCAAAAATATGATGGCCGCCTGTGATCCTCGACATGGCCGGTGGGTTTCATATATATTTTTTCTATATCTTTAAATAACAAGATAAAGGTGGCCATAAGGTCGAGTCATTTTTTATTGTAAAATCACGCATTTTTTGAAGGCGAGAGGGAAAATGTATGGGTCGGTTGGTGTAAGGTTTGGGATTTTGTCCGCCTTAAGGTCTTATTGTATTTTTGGTTTTTAAGTATTTTTTAAACGTAGATCTAAGAGGGAAACCTCTAAGTATTTTATACCTATTGTATTTTATACCTATTGTATTTTATAGTCTATATATTCAAACAAAAAAATCTATTAAATCATGTATTTTTGGAATATGTTTTCCAAACAGAATGTTTTAAATTCTAAATTATTTACATCTTCTTGAACTATTTTCAATTGATGTACAACAATTATTTTTTTTGCAGATGGTTATAAGGTCTTAGAATCTTTTATACCTATTGTATGCAGATGGTTATAAGGTCTTAGAATCTTTCAGACTGCATTTAAGGTCTTATAACCTTTCACTTAAGGCCTTATAGACTATAACTTATAGTCTATAAGTTACAGTCACCCACACCTAAAATTTTAAAGTTATTCTTGTTTTGTTTTTTACACATAATGTTTCGGTTGGATTTCATAACTACTTTGAGTACATATGTACTTTCGAAATATATTTCACAGTGGTGATGATAATTGTTAAATTTGCTGAATGTAATATTCCCAGGTACCTGACAGTTGCAACGATGTTCCGTGGCAAAATGTCCATGAAGGACGTTGACGAGCAAATGATGAATATTCAAAATAAGAACAGCTCCTATTTTGTTGAATGGATCCCCAATAATGTTAAAACTGCCGTCTGTGATATTCCACCAAAGGGACTTAAAATGTCCGCCACTTTTATTGGAAACTCAACTGCTATTCAAGAACTCTTCAAGGTTTATTAATCTAAAATTTGATAACATTTTTACATGAAAAATTTACAGATATAAAATATGTTAATAAAGATATATATCATATAATTTATAGAGGGGTTGGTTATAAGGTCAGCCATTTGTGCCGTTATAAGGTCAAGTTTTTTTGCATTAAGGTCAAATCAGTTTTTTTTTTCTATGGAAATCATGTCTTTTTAAACGTTTTTTTTTGGCTCACCACTTTTTTCAAACAAATCATGTCCTTTTGAAAAAAAATTTTCGAAGATTTTTTTATACATATTGACAATATGATATTGGGGTTGGTTATATGGTCAAGTCATATTTTTTCTGGTATAACCGTTAAAAATGCTTTTAAAAATAGTTGGCTATAAGGTCAAGTCATATTTTTGGTCGAAAAACACTTAAAATTTTTTCTTTAAAATCATGTCTTTTTCATTTTTTTTTGAGTCAAGACCGTTAATTTTACCAATTTTTATTATACCTTCCGGTTTGTCCGGTTATGCGTTAATAGCTTTCGATATACCCGGATTTATGGGACTACACTGACATTTATTATATTATTAGCGAATCAGTGAGCAGTTCACCGCTATGTTCCGGCGAAAGGCTTTCCTTCATTGGTACACTGGGGAAGGTATGGATGAAATGGAATTCACTGAGGCTGAGTCAAACATGAACGATCTCGTTTCTGAATATCAACAGTATCAAGAAGCTGGAATCGAAGAAGAAGAAGGTTTGATAATCGATTACAGTCCTTACTCCTATTACGGCCGTTTTTTTCGAGAACCGAAAACGGGATTAAGGACTGTACTAGTTTTTTTAAAAAAATCCCCGGGAGACTGAATGAATCAGGAAATGAACATCTTTTATAGACCTAAAATCATGTGGTTCGAAGGTCTGAGACTTTAGACGCTAAACCGTTTAGCCTAAACGGTCATAACTTATGACTCATAAGCCGTATGACATAAGGTTTGATAGATAAAAACATGCCATTTTTAACTTTATCAGAAAAAAATAATGGGAAATCCATGCATATGCAGTTGTAGAGATGCTCCATTAAAATGATTCGATAAAACTGTCTTTTTGAGAATCAAACTTTATGACAATCATGTTTTATTACAATTTTTAAGGTTGAAAGACGAGTGGGGTAGAGAAATTGTATTTTGGGTACTTTCGCGACCACATGGTTTGGTCGCGAATTGTTGTTCAAAATTTGGGTTGAAAGTACCCTTCACCTCGAAAGAAGTTAACAAAATTCATGGAAGTTAACACTTTTTCACCCTATCGTTTTCTTAACTTCCCTAGACAAGTGGTGTACCTAACACACTATTAATCAAAACATTTTTTAGGCTTCGACGAAGAAGATGACGACGAGTAAATGAGTTGTCTCATCGCCAAAAATTAGTAAAAAATTTTCTGAACCACAATTGCAATCGAACATCGTCTAATAAACCATAGTTGAATTTAGGAGCACCAATAATTTTTGTTTAGGGCGTTCGAGCCAATTTTCCATTTAATTTTGCATAATTTTTCACACGCTAGTTTAAATTTTGCGAATTAATACTAATATTTATGATCGGTTCGAACGGCCTAATTATTGTCCTTTCTATTTCAATCTTCTCACTCATTCTAACAGTTCCTAACAGTCCTAATATTAAGAAAATTAATAAACCATTGATTAATTTCAATCGCATCAAAAAAAACCTAATATGTGTTGTTTAGTTTTGTTTTCAAAGTTTTAAATTTCTGTTCGTTTTTATGTCGGAGGGGGCGCAACGGAGAGGTCCAGCGGCTCCAGCTTATGATATTGCAGCGAAGATTCGGGTGCGAACCGGTACTATTTTGTAACACAACATTTTTTTAACAAATTTTTGTATTTTTGACATGATCTTATAGGAAATAATAATTGAACAACCATATTTTGGCGTACACATTTTATTTTATTTACAGTACAATAAAATGGACCTAGGAAATGGCCCCAGGCAAGATTTCCGCCTTCAAAAAGGTTTTTGATTTTACCGAATTTAGACTGAAATGATAGCTCTTAATTCATTGCTTCCGAATATCTACAATATTAGCCGAAGTGAAACACAAATTAAATATTTCTAAAATGTTGAAAACCCCCATTTTTTGTTTACTTCACTTTTTTTCAATTGTGGGCGTATCTGGTAGATTTTGAATAAAAGTCATCTTAAATTTACGACGCTAGAAGGTTAAAATTAAGCCTTAAATCAAATTTATCACGTGACAGGGTGAACTTGGGCCAAAACTGGATTAGCCCACTACAAAAACTTTTTAATTTTACGTCGAATGGCCAAAACAGTTTTTTTTGTTCGAAAAAATTTGGTGGTTCTGGCTTATTTTTTTTCTTTTAGTCAGTTATTTGTTTTTTGCACTTTATTTGTAGAGAAGGTAAAAATTTAAATTTTAAGTTTTTTATTGTAAGTACCCTTGAATGTATTTTGATTGTTACCGACGCATTTTTATCCTCACAAGATGTATCTAAGGCTACCGGGCTGTACCATTTAGCCAATCTCGTGGGTAAGGCACTACGTCATACGGTTCGTACCTTTACGAAGATTCTGCTTATTGGTGAAGCAGGTGTTGGAAAAACGCATTTAATTTTGCGCTATGTGGATAATATTTTTGAGCCTCAAATGGTCAAGTGTACCGTTCAGCCAGACGTTAAATCCAAAGACTTGAATGTTCACGACAAAAATGTGCGACTTAGAATATGGGATACGGCTGGATCAGAGCGGTTCCGAGCTATCAATAGGTAAAAAGTTGAATATAATTACAGTTTAATTGTTATCTTGACAAAAAATCTTTTGACACGTTTTACCCCGATAGCACTTTCAGCCTATGAATCATCCGAAAGTGTCAAGACTTAATTTGAAAAGGTTTACCTAGAATTTAAATTCTAGCATAAGTTATCGAACTTTCTTTCATTTGATATGTAAGGCGGTTAAACTTATTGAATGTGGTTAAGAATACAGGCGTTATCGTTTATAAGGCGTTGTCGTTTATAAGCCATGTTAACCACTAAAAGGTCAATTATAAAAAAATCATGTCTTTTTTGGGCGATGACCTCCCTTCGTGGCACATTTGGTTCTGTAGAAATCATGTCTTTTTGAACTTTTTATGCTATAAAATCATGTCTTTTTCAACATTTTTCATATCGCTAAGGATGTGAATGCTTTATGGTGGAAAAAAATTAGTGTTCGAAATTTTTTCATATGGCTATAAGGTCAAGTCAGTTTTTCTAAGTGCATTTAAAGTTATTTTTTGTGTCTGACCTTATCACCAGACACCATGTAGCTGTTCCGCATAGATTTATTAGGACAAAAAAATCATTTTTGAAAAAAGTTGGCCTTATTCGTTAGTAGGTGAACAACTTTATAAGTATCAATTATTATTTATAATACGGCATAAATGCTTATACTTTATTATTTATAAGGTCTTTCTTTCGTAACGCACTTGGCGTTATTGTTGTTTATGATGTAACCGAAAGAGGAACATTTCAAAAAGTTAAAAGTTGGTTGGAAGAAGTCGAAATTAATTGTGATAAAATGCCAGTTGTTATACTTGTGGGGAATAAAACGGACTTATCAGACCAGCGACAAGTTCGGTATTTTATTTTATGTGTATTTAAGAATTCCCATTTACTTATGTTTGAAAAATTGATATACACCACTTAACCATTTATCTTTAAACTTACCCTTAAAATAGCTAAAAAGGGTAAGATGGTAACCACATACGGTATGTGTGTGACATACCACTTTATCTTGCCACTTTTTTGGCGTATCACGATTTCTAATTATCTTTTTATGCGCCTTGCTCAATTATCTTACCAAAATTGGGTTATTCTACCACTTTTTACCACTAGAAGTGGTAAGATAAGTGGTTAAGTGGCGTTTACAGCCCGTACTCCCATTAAGCGCGCTTTTTCGCGGAACATAACTTAAAAATGTCGAAAATTACTTCTTATGTAATAGCGCACCAGTAGGGGTACCTGTATTGTTGTTTTTTCTATTTCTATTTTTGTTTGCGGAATTTCAAGGATTTTTGCATATGTTGGCGTCGTTTTTTGAGTATTTAATAGAAAATCATACAAAACCGTTTTGACAGTTTCAACGCAAGAAGGACGAGAACTTGCCAAACGATCCAAACTTATGTTTATGGAAGCCAGTGCCAAAACACGCGAAAATGTTAACGATGTTTTTTATGAACTCGCGGAGAAAATTCTCGAGAATCCCGATTTATTTGAGTCGGCCAATCGGCAGCGACAAGGTGTTAATCTTAATCAACAATCTGACGGCTGGATGTCATGGCTAGGTGGCACTATATCAAGCTGGACGGGCGGTTGCCAGATTCTTTAAAAAAGTTCAATAATGCGACCTAAGGTAGCTTTTTTTAGATTGTCTAATATTATAAATTATATAATATATGTATATAAATTATATATCAATTATATTATATAATTTATAATCGTTAATTTCTGACACTTGTATTGAAATGCCTTATTTTTCAATAACTTAATAAAAACGGCCGTTACGGAATAATCACTTTTGAGAAAAAAACGGCCGTTATGGGATAAAGGACTAATTACGAATAATACAGCATTTCATCAATTTTTCAATTTGACCGACTTTTTCCTAAAAATCCCGGTTAAAAGTAAAACAAAAGTATAATTATAATTACCCGCTACATTGCCTTGGTCTTTGGTTACATTCACAGTCCTTACTCTTAATACGGATGATTTCTCCCAATACGGGCGCTTGTTGTGAAAAAAAATCTGCCCAAAACAGTCGAAATTGGACACTTTACGTCATTTCAGCCCAATACGGACGTTATTTTTAATAGGCTAGTGACAATACATATTAAGAATTTTCGGACAATCTAAAAAAAGCTATCTCAGGATTTTATGAATTTTCTTCTTAAATGCGTGATTTCTTCCTGTACCGACAGCGTCACATGACTCTACACATTCAACTTTAGCGAGTACCGTTAACAAACTTATTCAAATAAATTTAATAATTAAAATATATTGTGCTAGGAGGATTTACGTGGCTATAACTTGAAAGTTAGTTAAACTTATAAAACCGTCGATTTTGTCTGTTTTAAGGTCATAAGGTTTTCCCCCTAAAGTTTTATAAGACCCATATNTTGTATAAAAATGTTTTCAATGACACGGTTTGGTGTACAGGGGGGTCCCATATTAACGGATACTTTTATCAAAATGATTCAAATTTTGATAAGTCCTTAAGAGACGCATTTCTTCGAAACAATTTCCAAAAGTTTAAATTAAGGGACAAAAGTGGACTTTGGTCTAAACTTTTAATGTGAGACCCCTGTACGAATAAGGATAACAAATAAAGTTTTAATTCAAATCTGCTCTGTAAATCCCAAAGCCTTTTATATTATATTAGTTTTAACCCTGCATCATATTGGTTCATCTGCAAGAACTCCTTAATTACATGAGTGGTGGTTATAAGGTCTGAAATTGTGACCGTGATGAGGTCGTTCAGTTTTTTTGGCTGTTTGTTGGGCAAAGATCAAAAATAAATATATTTTTTTAAACACCTGTTGATGAATACGTGATAGTCATAGTAATTTTATTCATTTCATTTTGTTCAAAGTTTCTGCAGATAATTCATGTTCCCAAGAGTTAACCTTTCCAGATCGGTAACATATTTCTTCTTGAAACTCAATTCCAACTTTTTGAAATTTTTCTTTTCTAAACGTTTTCGATTTCTCAACAGTTGTATTTGAAACGACTGCCTCCAAATCGTAATTTTTGACACCGAGAAACTTCGCAATTCGTTCAACCTCTCGTCCTTTGTGTTCGACCATATCTATTATAAACGTTAATTAACGGCAACTACAGGGAGGATGGGTATAAGGTCAGCCATTTGTGCCGTTATAACTTATAAGGTAAAGTCATTTTTTTTCACTAAGGTCGAGTCAGTTTTTTGAGAAGCATGTTTTTCGGGAAAAATCTTTAAAATCATGTCTTTTCATGTTTTGATTGTATGAATTTCAGGTCGTATGTATTTTAAACCAAAAGTCGGGCCTAGACCTTATAACCCACACACTGAATATAAGTGGTGATAATTCAAGACAAACATTTGCAAGATTCTCAAAAGCTTTCAAGTATAGCCTATAGGAGCCTATAGCCTATAGGCTATAGGAGGTCTTATATTAAAGGCCACCAAACTAAGGGGCAAAAATGGACTTTGGTCAAAATCACAAACCGTCCCTTAATGAGAGACCCCTGTATGATTCATTAGTACCTTCAAATTTAAGTAGCAAAATTGATGCTTTATTTTCCATTGCAAATTCCTTCCATTGCGCATCATAGGCGGCAAACGATCCGTGCCAAAGTTTCCCCTCAAAAAAATGCTGCGCAAATTTATCAATATCCTCGAGTTTATGTTTTTTGAGATACGCGTGTTGCGTGGGTAATTTCCAGAGAAAGTGAAAAGCGGAAACAGCAATTGCCCGCGGATCACGCTCAACATAAAGGATTTTTCCCTTGAAGTTTTTTGGGAAGTGGGTTGGCCGACAGTGAGAATGGGGTAGTGTTGTTAATTGGGTTGTTTTCTTTAAACGACTTTCCATAGTTTTAATCAATTCAATGCTTGGTTGGTATTCAAATGGTAGTAATAAATGACGAGCATCACTTTGGTTACAGTTTTCCACTTCCGATATTCTTCGTATACCTAAAAAGGGCGATTATAAGGGCTACGATTTCATAATATGCGTTTAGACTCTTTCAGCTCAAGTTTATCAAATTTTTTTGTGAAGCATGTTTTTTTTTTGGAAAAATCTTTCAAATCATGTCTTTTTACGTTTTTTTTGGATGAAGACCTCCCCCCGCTGGCACATTTTTTTCTATATAACTCATGTCTTTTTACACTTTTTTCTATAAAATAATGTCTTTTCTGAAATTTTTTTCAGATGGTTATAAGGTCAAGCCTTTTTTTGTCAAGTGCATTAAGGTCAATCCTTACTCTCAATACGGACGGTTTTTCCATTATGACGCTTTTTGTGAAAAAATGTGCCCAAAACAGTCGAAAATCGACACTTTATGTTAACTTACCCCAATTCGGACGCTATTTCCAATAATTACAAATGTCCGTAAAACTTGTGGTTTAGTTTAAAATATTAAAAATTTCTATAAGCCGAATTTCTATATATCTTACCAAGTTGATCGAGAATTGAAAGCGTTAAATGACTTCCACATTTTATATAGCCAACAACAATCACGGCATTTTCGGTGGATTCAAAGTTGCGCACTGCTTTTGCTTTTTCCGGCGACTCACGGCTAGAAAAACATAATTTACCTTCCTCGTCCAAATACAGAATATTTTCGTCAATAAGTTCTTGATCTTCTTTTGATAAATTCATGTTTTTGTCGACCGTTAACCAAACTTTCGTGTCTCGATGATTTTAGAACGAATCCGTGTTATGTTATTTTAAGGGTAAATATTGACACTTTGATCATATTTTCGACAATAATATTAAGGACATATCTATTCTGGCATATTCTGGCTCCTAATGTGTTACCAGAGATATGATGACCGTTACAAGGTCAAGTCAGTTTTTAGAGGTGCCAGAGCTTTTCGTCTTTGTTACTTTTCGTCCAAAACATTTTTTGTCCAAAATGTTTTTCGTCCAAAACCTTTTTCGTAAAAACTTTTTTTTTTTCACAAAAAATCAGTTGTAAATGTATTTTGAGAAAACTTATTTTGGACGAAAA
>SCLG01000025.1:775864-793167 GCA_004367875.1 Oikopleura albicans
ACGAAAAATTTTTGTACGAAAAATATGGAACGAAAAGTATGAAAAATATGGACGAAAAGTAACAAAGACGAAAAGCTCTGGCACCGTTTTTAGTTAACAGTAAGGCGCTCGTTTGTCTTGCCAAATTGCATCTTTAAAAATATTTACCAAACATTCAATAGTCCACCCGGTTTTCCGGTTTAATTACAAACCTAATAGGTTGTCTACATAATTCAGATAACAATCAGTAGTACAATAATAAATCTGGTTTTATTTCATACAAACTTTATTTTATTAAATAGTGAGACAGAAAAATTACCTAATGTGCTGTCTTTAGAGGGAAGTAAAATAAACGATAACAAAAAAACTGTCGTAAAAAGTAATTTGGCCATTCGAGGCGGAATTAAAAATAGATTGATCTCGGTTTGTAGAACAATATTTGGGTAATATCCATTGGGTACATTTTCCGGAATATTTCCATGTCTTCAGAACGCTGATAGTCGCCAAATGATACAATTAGTTTTTTTGATCGTTTTATTCTGATTTTACTTCCCTTGAGTTTTCGAACCTTAAAGGTGCCATTTAAAGCAAATTGTTGCTAAGTTTTCTGGCTACCAGTAGTGCACTAAGGTTGTAAAATATGTGGCAGTGTGAAATTACTCTAAACTTTTTTCCTAGAAATATAAAAATTGACTTTTTTTATAAAAAATAAATAGATTTACAGAATACTATATTATAGGAGAGATTTTGGTCTGGAGCTAATAACTCTTAATTTTTAAAGGATTGGCCCTCTAACAAAAAGGTACAAAATTCGTGAATGAAGTTTTTCTTTCGTAAATATAAATTGGTAACTCAAGATAAAATTGTAAAATGCTCCTCCTCGAGGCATAACATTTGACAGTTTCTGTTTTTTACACCCTCTCTACCATATTACAGTATAACAGACAAAATTACATGGAAATTACATAAATGTATTTCTTCCCAGATTTATTTGAAAGGCCTAGACTTCGTCCTCTTCTTCTTCAACAGCGTTTGATTCGTCATCGCTTGTGTCCGCACTATTGTCTGAGCTTACTTCTTGACCTTCAATCCCTAAATAATTTCATAAAAAATGTTTCTTTCCGATTTTAGGTGATTGACAAATCTTTGCCGATTTGGGGTCAACATTAAAAAGGTTCTGTGGAGTTTGCGTTTTAAATACACCCCATGCGCTGTTACATTATCACCCGTTATCTTGCAGTTTTAATTTCGTTCATTCGGTTATCTTACAGATTTGAGAGGCCAATTTTCCTGCACTGCCCGGTTGGCTTGCAATTATTGCATGAAAAAACGGGAAGATAATGGAGCGGGCGGGTAAGGCTTATAAAAATATTCCTGGTCTAACGGAGCCAACGAAGAAACTGCAAGATAGCGCGTGACAACATAACAGCGCAGGGGAGTATCTGAACTTATTGATGTCCACTAGGCTGCCCCAAGCTTTTTATGTACAATAAAAGTTTTACCGGTTCTACTCCGGTCCGGTAGGAATCTATTTCGTAACTTACCATCTAATAATGTCCAAGCAGCACCTTTTTCGTTGTTTTTCTTTGATTGCCACAACCGGTACTTAGCTTCTTTGCAGATGGCACGTCGTTCCATGAATCTCGATTCCTCATCCGCCGCTGACGGAAATGGCCAAACTTTTCTTTTTCGAAGAATTTTATCAATTTCATCGCCCCATCCATGTTTACGCAAAAAGTCTGAAAAAGAGCATATCACCAAGCACATCAAAATTCAGTATAAAACAAATAAAAAACTTCGCTGAATGATTTTCCGGATGCGGGATTATGACCTATAATTTTAAAGTTCAAAGTTTGAAGGCCCTTTGAACTTCAAACCACATACAATCCCGGCTTTCAAATTTTGCACCCTCAAATTGTGCACGACTGCCAAATTGTGCACTTTTTCAGGAAAATTTACGAGACTGGCAATATGTCTTTTTGGTTTACCAGACAAAATTTATTGATTCAATTTGTTATTTTTTTTTGTTCCAAACGATCAAATTGTGCACGTTTTTCGAAAAAAAAAAATCTCCCAAAAAGAGCATACAATGTCCCAAATTAGGGACAGAAAATTTATATACCCAAAAAGTACAGGAAATTTGGCGAAAGCTAGGTTAGCCACTGGTTAGCCACTAATAGGATAGCCACTAATAGCCAGTTTTGGTACACCCCCTGCGCAGTTATCTTTCCACCAAATTTTTCAAAAAGCGAAAAGATAACTGCACAGGGGGTGTATAATGATCGACTGTATTTTTCACCTGATTTTAGGCTTTCATAAAATTGCAGTGGCGATCCGAGCCATTCTATGCGGTTTACAAAATATAAATTTTACCTTGAGGTTCGGCGGACCACTCAATATTTTCATTGTCATCAAAGCCAGTCGCCCATTTAACCCAAATTAGATGATTTTCCTCCTTCGGAAGATAGTACTTATTGACGATTTTGCCTTTCTCTGTTCGGACTTTTTTCAGCTCCCACAGTAAATAAATCGGCCCGAGTTCCGCAACCTCCCATTCTTCATTTGAGCCATCTCGAATAATTTTTTCACGTGTTTTTCCTGTTGCTTTTGACTTGGAATGCGTTGATTTTCTCGATTTGCCAGTTGCCACTTCCATTGTTTTTGATTTTTGTAGCGATTTTACGAGTGAAATTTTTTTCAATCCCTTTGGCGCCAGCGGGAACATTTTTGATCGTCCAATAAAAACGAAGTACGTGGAGTCTATGGTTCGGTCCTGGCCAATGAAAACTAATGTAGGCTGCACTCAAGGCCCTGCTGCACAACTTTAAAAACAACAGTTCTAGAGTTTTTGTTTAATTTGGTATAATTTCTGTCAGGCGATAACTTTGAGTTACTTTACAAATTGTAAACAACATTATGTAAAGTTTACATTATGTAGGGTTTACATTATTATAATTTTTTGGAGTTTTTGATAATAATATTTTTGTTTTTGATCAAAATTTTTTGCGCAAAATTTGGGCAAAAGTGACGGAACGAAGGGACAGCTTTTGACAAAAAAAAATTGGTAACGAAATTGTCACTTCGTTACCATACCAACTGTTGTAATAAATTATACACCCCCTGCGCCGTTATACATTTTGAGGACAAATTTTGACCCGATAACGGCGCACGGTGTGACAACAAGCATCTCACGCGTGAGCACGCTACAGACGTCGCGGCGCAGGGCGGAGGCGGATTGTCTAGAAAATTTTGATCGACAATTGTGACCCGATAAGGGCACGATCGGGAATTTCGACCCTTCTTTGGACTAAGTTTTTGTGCTATTTTTTTGGTTTATTTTTTAATCGGACCCTTCATAGCAAGTCCTTTTAAGCAACGGTTTCGGTGCCTTTTTCAATTGTTTTTAGGCACAAGTTTTTTTAAATACATTCATTATTATTTACATTTTCCACCGATTAACATTCATAAATAATATGGTCCACTACTTGTGAATCATAAGCAACGGGAGGTCATTTGTCGGGTCTAAAAGAACAAGTCATGAAAAGACAACGTGAGTGGTTACCACACATGGTGAATATCAAACAAACTGAGCAAACAAACAACATAGACAAAAAAATAAGGAATAAAAATAAAGACACCAACCTTACCTACCAAAAACACGAAAAATGCTTTTCTTATTTTTATGCTTTTGCATGGTTTTTTCAGAGACTATTTCGAGGTCCGCAGCGTCAAAATTTTTGAGTCGAACGAGAAGACGAAATACCTGGCATCATGCCGAAGAACTTTCCGAAGCTGTGGTCGAGGAAGGGATCTAAAAATGTTTTTAAAATTAGAAAAGAAATAATTAGAAAATTTCAATAGTCCGAACAATCGTAGGATAACGAGAAATTTTGACACAAAAATAAACTTTAAAAGAAAATTTATGACCAAGTTTGTCAGAAAACGCGGCAAAAACGACCTTAAGGACGGGTATGGCTTGTTTTTTTACAAATAAAACCAAAAATTAAGAAAGTGATCGTTAATAATATGTTTTATCAATTGTTTAGAGTTTGTTCAGTATTAAAAGGTCCTTTCAAGTTCATTTGGATTTATAAATCTAGAAAATTTCGACTTTTTTTTAAGTTAATTTTGCCTTAGACAATTGCTGATACCCGTCCTTAATGGAAGTATTTAATAAATTAGAGTAACATTTTCGACTGATTGACACCTAAAATTGTTAACGAGAAATATCTCAAAAAACATAAGCCTCGCGTCGTATTGACGTTCATGACAAAACATTTGTCAAAGCATATACAGTCCTTACTTACATAAATGGTTACATTCAGTACTCCTTTTTGGGACGCTTCTTCGCGGAGCCTTTTACGGACGTTACTCCATTTCGGGCGTTGGTCTTTTTATAGACGCTATTTTCGAAAATGTCCGAAAAGGGTAAGTAAGGACTGTATTAATGAAAAATAAGCCATGTCAATACAAATTTGTCCCAAATTAAAACAATAAGAGCGCTAATTTCATAACGGAGGTTTATCGTTTGACGGCCGCTGTTTTCGATAAAAGAACGCCCGGTATGGAAGCAATGACTGTAGTTTGTAGTCCTCAAACAAACATTTCATAAATCCATCAAAAGTCCGAATGCATTGAGCAATATTGCGATTATGACGAAGTGATTGAGATATCTGACCACGAAGATACTGGCCGTTTACATTGGGATGCGTACCGAGCTTGTCTTAAAACGCATCGCAACATTATTGCCACGTATGTATTGGTGTCTAGGGACAACACTGTGTTTTTGGGAGAAAACAGTATTGTCTTAAAAATAAGTACACTAGGGACACTGTGCTTTTTATGGTTAATCTAATAATTAAAAAAACATATTTAGGCATACATTTCGAATGTGCTTTCAAGACCGCTTGTGCGTCGACCGTGGCACCTACGATTCAAAAACAAAGAAATGCAACTGTGAAGATGGATTTGAAGGAGATTTTTGTCAAAAAATAAATGTCGATTATGAATAATTAAACTGCTGAAATCAGTTCAAGTAAAAAAATAAATATAAATGCTTATCGTGAGAAGTTCATTTTTTGGGAGTCAAGATTTTGATATTTTCAGTTTGTGTTGGCGATCAGCGGAGGGATCGAAACTCGAAATTTTGGGCCAAATTTGTCCTCAATCGATAGAACACACCACGAGTGACATTTTATCTCATTACGACGAGGCACTTTTAGTTGCTGGTTTTCGAGATACCGGTCTCGTATGCGCACAGTTACTTGCGACAGGAAACCCGACTTGATCAAAAACCTTAACCCTACGAATTATAAGTCTCAGCGAAGCTATCAAAGTAAAAACATGTCTCGAGTGTCTCGCTTACCGGTTGGGCGTTCCCAGGATTTTCACCGTTATTTGGATGACCATCTAGTGGTCTAAGAATTAAACCAACCGGTATCTCGAAAACGAGCAACAACACGTCAGAAAAAATGTCGTTCGTAGTGTGTTCTATCGATTGAGCATAAATTTGGCGAACAAAAATATTTTTAACAAAACTAAACCGACCGGTATCTCGAAACCAGTTTTATACACATTTTTGGAATCCTCTCGATGTGATTAAAAAAAGCCCAAAAATTTTTTTTTCGAATTTTGAGTTCAGTGCCGCCCAATCAGCACTAGTCCATAATTTTCAGTAATTTCTTCCGGACCTTTAAATTTTCATGTTTTTTTTATTTACACGATATAAATGAGAGACTTTTGTCAAAGAACGATGTGAAATCAATGAGACGTTTAATAGGCCCAGTCGAAAAGGTCGAATACGAAAATGATAAAAAAAATCTACAATTAAGGCTTTTTGTTATTCATACTTCGACATTTTTGACTGGGGTCATGTAATGTATGTTCAACAGAATTGCGTAGTCAAGTTTAAAAAGGGTAGTCGGATAATTGCTCCGCTGCCCAAACCGAATGTCCATCTCCAGTCGCTTCGGCCAGTTTGAGTCGTTTACTCGTTTGGGCTAATGATTCTTGCATACAATAATCCGTATGTGCTTCGGCCATCTGGTCTCTCTTGACCACCCACTGGTCCTTGACCGTTTTCGTTTCCTCATCGATTTGATTAAAAACCCAATCGTTAACAAGTGACGCATCGTTTGACGCATTTATAACGCGCATTTTTGCCCGACATTTTATGCCTTTCTTCTGAAAATTGTGACATTTTGTGCCGATTCCGCCTTTAAANTTGAAACTTTTGTAGTACTCAAAATGTTGCCCGTCTTCTTCGGTATAAAAAGACATTGACGATTTTCTTTTACCGCGGTTAATTGTGGCGATATGGATCAGATACGGTTGTTCGCGAGTTCCAATTGACTCGTCTCGAAGCCGTTTTAGCGAGTTTGCCATTTCTCCAACAAGCTTTGTGTGTGATTTTGTATACGTTTTATTGCGTTTTGGTGAGATTAACCGGCTGGTGAGACTAACCGGTTCATTATCTTCTTCATCATTTTCTAACTTGACCGCAACCGTATCGGGTGACGGTTTTTTGGACCCAATTGTGACCGCAACCGTAGCGGGTAATTGCTTTGTGGGTCCAAAAACGGCCGCGGCTTCTTGTGCCGTTTGATCAGGAGCATTCCATTGGTCAGGAACATTCCATTGGTCAGCAGCATGCCATTGTTTTTGTGCCCTACCTTCGAGCCAACAAAAATCCGAGTGGGGTAACCGGAGAGTCGGGTTATCAATATGCCAATTTTCCTCGTTCATAATCTCCGCCTCGTCCTTTTTAGTAAAGGACCGTGGCTCCGTACGGCTGGAGCCAGCTAATGCCCGGGTGTTGAGAATTGAAGGATTTGCGGCGGTCAATCCTAATATTGCCGGACATTTTACGAACTTGTTGTTTGAATTGATGCATCGTGCATTAACACCGTCGGTCGTAACTTCATATTTGATGTATTGGAACGATTTATGATTTTCTTTTGTATGAAATATGATGGAGCATTTCCCATCGGGGGTGTATTTGGGATGCCCGCGACCGCGCACGACTTCCCAGCAGGCAGTTTCCAACTGTAATCGGTGTAATTCGACTGCAGTTACTTGCTGTTTCCAAACGGTTTTCTGGGACAGTATGTCTTTTAGGGGCCAGTTGATGTATTTATTTTCCGATGGAACCAGGGGAACGGGTTCATTTTGTGTTTCGGCGCCATTTTCCACTTTAACCGCTGTCGTCTGTGCGTTTTCTTGGTCGGCGACTTTTCGAGTGTCGATTTTTAGCTCGATTTTTTTGGTTAGCTGCTCTGGGTCGTCCAATGACTCAACATCAACAATTTCAATATTCGAGTCATTGTCGGTTGATTCCGTTTCGGACTTGTCACTTTTGTCCGATTTGTTGTCACTCGAATCCGATTTTTGAGTGCTGCTTTTAGCAACACATAGTTGAACTGGTGGAACATAGTTAAACTGGTGACGATCATAATTATGATGTTGCTCCAAATGGTTCAAAAAGGCGCCCGCTTGGGTTTTCAAAAACTTTCCAAAAGCACACAGTCGACAATCATAACCCTCACGGGACCGAGAGCGTGAACAAAAATGGAGATCTTCAATTGTTCGGATATCCATAGTGTCCAATAATGCCTGTTTTTCCCTCTCTCTAAATGCAAATTTTCTATCTACAAAGTAGGATTCAGAGCTCTTCATTGTCATCATTGTCTGAAAAATGTATCAAGTGAATATAATTTCTTCATCAAAAATTGCCTTTTTATTTATTTTTTTCTTTGTTAGGGCGACATCACGCGGACAACTTCGATTATTTTGTTTGGAAGTAGAAATTCGTGTTTGCGTGTACACATGTGTGTGTAACAGCTGTACATGGTTTGTTCTAGATTAGTTTGGCAGATTGGCGCGCAATTCAAGCAGCTTCACGCCGCAAAAAAAGAATTGAAAAGAAAATATTTGATTGCCCAGCTGACACACCAGACGGCCTATGACGGGCATTTTCAAACATGCGCGTCGAATACACTGTTCATCTTTAAGGCTTCACTTCATATTGATAAAAACTTTATAGGCATTATTATCTGAGATATGTCAGACGGGTATGATATGTACCGGTACAGGGGCTTCTCTTAAGGGACTTACAAATTTCAAAAAAAAAAAATTGCAAAAACAAACAAATCAAAAAATTTCGAACTTCTCAAGCCTTGACTCAAGGCCCTTGAGGCTCAAGGTACTCAAAGTCCATAAATTACTGGAGACTGTACGTAACAAAATGTTCGTTTGACAAAAAAAAATCGGCCAGATAATTGCGCAGGGGTGTATTACGTGTACGCGTAGTCAAAGTGGGCCTTAAACCTCAATTATGAAAATATACATGTATGATAAAATTTATATAACATAACACAGTCTACGAATTGCCTGCTGGATATAAATTATGCAAACATTTAAGATTGCATAGGTCGTATAACATATGTGTTATGAAATGTTTCTTGCTGAATGCTGTTTTTTGTAAACAAAGGGTCCGGGACCCCCTTAAATATATTTCGATATCTGTTTAAATTATTTTTGAAATATAATAATACTGAAAATATGGTGCCGAACTTTGCACAGTTGAACAGATAAAGTTGTTTACAATAATTAGCTTTACAAATTGTAAAAATCAAGAAGACAATGTATTCACAGTCAAGACTCTCATTTTATGAATTTTTTGTTCCCTCGAACGTAAAAAACAACGAGACCCTTGACTGTTTTGATATAGCGGGGAAAATTATTCTAAATTCAGCTCTGCACGAAATCCGTTTTTTTTTAATTACTCAAATTGTAATTCTTGGAGCTGGAAAGCACTGCGTACTATTGAGTAAGCGTAGAACCCGGCTATATCAAGTTCAAACGAGTACAAATTTGTACGAGAAAACCGACGAAAAATATATGTAAGATTCTTAATAGCTGAATTCAAACAGCATTTTTTAACTTAAAAAAAAATTCATGAATCCATTTACGCTTTTGAACGAAAAATGACTTATCGTAATTGTTGATTTATTAATTAATTCCGCGCCCGAAGAAAGATAAATTCATTTTAGAAAAATGAAAAGATTAGTTGTTCAAAGTTACATATATTTTCGTACTTTATGATATGAACCATAGGATTTAATCGGTTTTCAGGTGAAATTTGTGTACGGGTAAAATATATTTTTTTTCGGAACTGGTAGAATAGGCTATTTGGCAAAGGCTTCATATGACACGGAGACTTTTTGTCGCGCTCAACGATCAACATTTTGCTGCTCGAGACTCCTAGATTTAGTAAAAGTTTTAGGTTTCAAGAAAATGAGTGTTCTAGATTTCAACCAGTGGCTCATCGTTGTTTTCGCCTTCCTCTTCGATTGCGTCTAGCTTTTGTTCTCCTTCGATTTCCCAATCCCACTTTTGCCCAACGTCGCCTTGCTGCGTTTTCTCGAGTTTTCGGGAAGATTTTTTGCCGTCCATTAGCAAATTCTTACGGGCTTGATTTGTCTTTTTGCGCATTGCTAAAAAATATCATTTTCAATATTCTCAATATTATGAAGGAGACATATTATTAAAACCAGACTCTGGCTACCAGATGTTCTTTTATAAGTAGGTACAGTTATCAGGAAATCGAAACTTTGAAAGCCTGATTATGCAATGAAATAAGAAAATACCGTATGATTCAGACGCACGACTTTATCAAAAATATTCTAGATTTTTAAAAGTTCACGTTTTTGGGCAGAATTCCAAGAATTTCTGATAGTTGCATTGATAATTTATTAGAAATTCATACGGTATGAATTTCTTATAACTTATAAAAAATTCATACCGTATGAATTTCTAATAAGTTATCAATGAACCTATAAAAAATTCTTGGAAATGTCCCCAAAAACGCGAACTTTTAAAAATCTAGAATATAACTTATATTTTTGATAAAGTCGCGCACTAATTTCATTTTGTTCAACCTTTATGTCGTTCAATACGCTCTTCGTCATTCATTGGTTCGTCTTTTTTCCTCCGCGATTTTCGCCTATGTTTTCGTTTATCCTCGTCATCGCTAAGTTTGTCCTTTTCGACGGCCCCCTCAGTTCCGTCCTTGTCCTTCTTTTTCCGCCTTTTCTTCTTCTTTTTCTTATCTTCCTCATTTTCCCCGTCGACGAAGGCGACATTGTCGGTGCCATTTTGAAATTTGACTTTTTTGGATTGGTCCTTTTTCTTCTTTCGCTTTCGGACCTTGTTTTTGTCGTCCTTTTTCTCAGAATCGGCACTATATTCAAGGCTGTCCAAACATTAACTCACAATTTAACCTCATAATCACACAACTATACCCTGTAATATCACAAAAGTTTGTTTGCACAATAAAAATCAACTCCCTTTGAACCGAGGTTCCGTAAAATATTTAAAAATGAAATATTACCGCACGAGGGCGGAAAATGAAAGAAATAGAGCGCAGTGGACGTCCAACCGGTTAAACATGCAAGATATTAAACTGAAATGTCTTGAATTGTTTCGCGCTGCCAATTTTGATTGGTCGCGTTACTATAACAACGCGAAAAAAACAAATAAGAATTTCTTCCTTTTTTGTTACGCTTACAATTAGGTTGGAAGCGCCGCAAAGTATTATCACCAAATTAGGAGGTCCTGGCCCAGGACTCCTGGGGCTTCTGCAATCTTATAAAATTGGAGTTATTGGTTTTGGGCACCCCCTTTCGCCCTCTTTTTTATTCGTATTGCTAAAATTCGTGCCGCGTTTCTCCTGTTTGCCGCGTCGCCGCCGATTCTGAAACATTCGCGGTTCGACCTTATGCTCAATTTTCTCATGGCCAAGAAGCTGGGCGAAAATTGGCGTATCTTCCAGGAGGTCTTCGCTTTGCATTTGCGGCAGTTCTTTTCGTGAGGATAGAATGGTCATATCAATGGTTTCGCCAGCCTGTTTGATAAGATTAACCACGTATTCATGGTTGGTTCCTTCAAGGGATTCGCGGTTAACTTCGATAATTCGATCACCGGTTGAAACGCCTGCTTTGTCAGCCGCGCCACCTTGCTGCACATGTTCGAAATAATGCCCTAAAAATGGTAAGGTTATTTCGTTTTTGCAGTGTGGTAAAATTAAAATGTGGTTATTGTTTTTTTTTTTTGACAATTTTGATAAGTTTTTGTTTAAATTTTGTTAATATTTTGTTAAAATTTTGTTAATATTTTGTTAAAATTTTGTTAATATTTTGTTAAAATTTTGTTAATAAGTTTTTGTTAATAAGTTTTTGTTAATAAATTGATATTTTTCGTGACTACCGAAGAAAATAAATGTTCTGATAAGGTAAAATAAATACATGACTCAACCACGCCATCTGGCCGCAGAAAAAAAACAACAAAAACTCTGGATTTCCAAAAACCGTTTTTCATAAGAAAATATAAGATATACTACTGAGCTTATTTTTTATATGAAGACATTCAAGTTATGTTTACAAAATAAATCGTTTTTTTTATAAATTCACAACGACTCGTACGTTTTCTAAAACATACGGAAAAGCGTATGGATGTTTTTCATGGCAAAAGCTGAGTACATTATCGAAATCAAATGTCAAAAGTGATGAATTAAAATTTACAGTATTCGACTTTACCTTTATCATCTTGGAAAATGTAGAATCCAAAAGTGCCCTTTTCTTTTGGAATGGCGACTCGTCTAGGCGCCACCACTTCTCGAATTTGGTCGGAATTGACAGAGAGAACATTAAGATGAACTGTATCTCCAGATTCACGCACTCGAGCAACCACCGTTTCATGAATTTCGGATTCGATATTCCGATGATTAACCTAATAATGCAGTATTTATGTATTTGACATTTCCGTTTCTAGTCAAACAATGATATAATTATCATACAGTCTGGTACTCGTGGTAAAGGGGATTTTGGCGACCTTTTATGATTTTTGGGTGGTTTTCGCGACCAAAAAATTGGTCGCCAAGTCTTATCAAAAAACCATTTGGCGACCATTTGGTCACCAATTCTTATTCTGAACAACACTTGGCGACTAATTGCTTTTTTATAATTATTTATTTACAAACCTCTTTGATGCGATCTCCGACTTTAAGGCCGGCCTTGTCGGCAATCGACCCAATAGTGACATCTTCGACATAGTGACCTTGGTCATCAAACCACAAATGAAATCCAAACGTTTCTCCAGGTCGTTTGCCCATTTCGACATCGTGTGGTGTGTACGCGTCGATTGCCTCTTCGTATTGAACCAAAAGTTTAACATCACTGATTTCAGACGCCTAAACCGATCATAACAATTAAAATATTCAATGAGGTCGGTTAACAGCCAGTAGCCAAAATGGGCAAAAAATGGCCAATTAAAGGCACACCGTGTAGGCGTTATCGCTGGTATACCTTTTGGCCTAAAAGTGACCGGTTAATGCCAAATTGCGCAATACTGGCCGGTTAACTGCGCACCCTGTTTATTCTATTCATTTGGTTCGGTTAAACGTAACTAGTAGGTTGTCTAGAAATTTAAGGTTCTTACCCTATCCAATATCTGAATAACTTCTTCATAGCTGAAATCGATGACATTTTCGTCGTCAATGGCTAAAAGCCGGTCGCCATCACGCAATCCAGCATATTCGGCCGGGCCGCCTTTTTCTACCCAATGAATAACGTGGCCTGGTTTATTGTCCATTTCAAATGAGACGGTATTCGCCAATTTAAAGCCCCAATCTTCGTCATCCTCTTTCGACAAAAGCACCGTCGATTGAGCCGCAATTGTCTAAAATTGAAGATTAAGTATCATTTTAGTATTATTTGAACCCTTTAATTTCGTAAAAGTGCAAAGATAACACATTCTGACATACTATATAAGTTCCGTTATCTTTGCACTTTTACGATCAAAATGTTTCTCGATTTACACCTACTCAAAAAGTCTATTTTCAGTTATCTCAGACCTAAACTCAATTTACAATTATTTTAGAACAAACGACGGGAATTCAGGTGACACGCTGAGTAATAAAAGTGGTTATTTCTAGAGAATTAGCACAACTGCAAAATTAACACAAAAAAAATACATCAAAAATTTCTTTCCGTAACCGACCTAAAAAGAATAGTCAAAAACCGGTGAATAAATACAAAATCATACACAAATTTTTGGCCCTTATCTCTAATTTTATGTCGAAAATATATAGAAAATATATCAAAATTAACTATTATTTGACAAACTTGAATGTTTGGCGAAACCATTTTCACGTAGCCTTTTATCGCTCTCATCTCTAAGCCAATGGATAAAATAACGAATTTAAATTATGTTAAACATATTATTTTTTGTTTAAATTAAATATTATACAAAGTTTTGTTAACCATACATGAATCCAGGGAAGAAAATCGAATTAAATTTTGCAGTTGACAAAAATATTAGACTTTTTTGTCATGAGTCACATTTTATCAAAACGGTTTGTCGCGAGCATTTTTTCAAGTTTTAGATTAATTCAAAAATTGTAAATTTTAAAATTGACATAATGAAACGTTTAATAAACTCCGTGAAAATATCTTTAAAAAAGTACCTTTCTGGTTTCGTCGACATCCGACGTTTTCCCGCCTCGGTCAAAACCGCCCCATCCTTTCCAGCCTGAAAATTTCATATCTGCCTTGTACGCCGTAATATTGATATTATTCTTTTTNTTACAACTACTCAAAAAGTCTATTTTCAGTTATCACAGACCTAAACTCAATTTACAATTATTTTAGAACAAACGCCGGGAATTCAGGTGACACGCTGAGTAAAAGTAATAAAAGTGTTTATTTCTAGAGAAATTGCACAACTGAAAAATTTACACAAAAAATATACATATTTTTAATATACATATATAATTTTTTCCGTAACCGACCTAAAAAGAATAGTCAAAAACCGGTTTTGACAATGCTCAATTGAATAAATACAAAATCAAACACAAATTTTTGGCCCTTATCTCTAATTTTATGTAGAAAATATATAAAAAATAAATCAAAATTAACTATTTTTTTTGACAAACTTGAATGTTTGGCGAAACCATTTTCACGTAGCCTTTTATCGGCCTCATCTCTAAGCCAATGGATAAAATAACGAATTTAAATTATCTTAAACATATTATTTTTTGTTTAAATTAAATATTATACAAAGTTTTGTTAACCATACATGAATCCAGGGAAGAAAATCGAATTCAATTTTGCAGTTGACAAAAATATTAGACTTTTTTTTTGTCATGAGTCCCATTTGTCAAAATCGTTTGTCGCATTTTTCAACTTTTAGATTAATTCCAAAAATTGACAAAATGAAACGTTTAATAAACCCCGTGAAAATATCTTTAAAAAGTACCTTTCTGGTTTCGTCGACATCCGACGTTTTCCCGCCTCGGTCAAAACCGCCCCATCCTTTCCAGCCAGAAAATTTCATATCGGCCTTGTACGCCGTAATATTGATATTATTCTTTTTATAGTAGACAAATGTTTTTGCGTCTACGGCCAACAAATTGACAACATTANATTTCAATAATTCGATCACCCGCACGGAGCCCCGCGCGATCAGCGGGAGATCCAATTGTAATGTCCTCAACATAGTGCCCGTCATCATCATGCCAAATATAAAAACCGTATCCACTTTTGCCCTGGACGATGCGGAAGAGGTACGGTTTATTTTTTGCCTTAATATAAGCTTTCCAAACGTCAAATCGGATTTTTATGTAAATATTTTATGTCATCGTAAAAAAGAATTTTCGGACATAGAAATTTCCGGACACATTTTTGAGAAAGATGAAAAATAAGAAACTCAAAAAATATACAATAAAATATACAAATAAATAGACTCATAATTGAAGTCACTTTTCAAAAACTATTTTTTATCGTGAGTTTTCGATCTTGGCGGGCGCTAATTTTGAAGGTCATAAAGATACTTTGGTTTTGTATCTTGTGCGGTAACGAGTTGACACGTAACAAAGTGACAGTTTGGAACAAAGTGACACTTTTCGGAGTTTTTCGGGCTAATATTGGTTGAAAATTGGGCAAAAATAGGCAAAAGTGACGGAACGAAGTGACAGTTTTTGACAAAAAATCGGAAACAAAAATGTCACTTCGTTACTACAGCACCTGTATAAAATATATTCTAAAATTATCCAAATTAATTTAATTAAGCCAATAAATTTTCATACATTTTTTCGAAAAAATTATGGTAATTTTTAGATTTTCAGTTTGGACAGCCTACCTTAACATCATCGGACCGCTCATCAATGACCAAAAATTTAATTTCATTTCCTGCCTTTTTGATCAAGTCGACGACTTGTTCATGAGAATATCGTTCACAGTTCATGCTGTTAATTTCGATGATGCGGTCGCCATCACGTAGACCCGCACTATCCGCCGGCCCGCCCCGCTCAACGCGCCTAATAACTTGCCCGTTTCGATCACGATCAATGGCGAGGAAAAAGCCATGCTGCTCGTGGTCGGTTTTGAGTAGGGTAGCCATACGGGGTACGCCCAGTGCGTGCGCATTTCGTTGTAGGTCGCCACGCAATGTGCCTTACCAAAAGGTTCCAAATTTCAAACAGCATCAAGAATCACCTGACAGTTTTCTAACTGTATACAATTATGCTTAGTCGTAGTAAAAATTCAAGACTACGATAATTAATATATCATAAATTGGGATTTTACACCTGGAAAAATAGACGATATTTATTCGTAACAAAAAAACCTAACTTGGCGACCCCAAACTTAGTTCATAGCGGCTAGGAATAAAATATAAAATGGTTGAAAACGGACAAAATAAGAACATTTTCTTTTGCGAGTGGACTCCCTAATATCAGCCTACTGCTCGTCATAGGAGACAAGGAGGCAGTCCAATCAGAGCCGCGCTTTAGTCCCACATGACATCACGCTTAGGTTGTTCACCCAAAAAATAATTCGAAAAAACACTGCCAAATTTTTTTTTAAATACTACAAATATTATAAGAGTTTTTGAAATAGTTATTCTATAAATTATAGAATAAGTATTTAAAAAAACTCTTTCAATATTTGTAGTATTTTTTGTAAAAAAATATTATAAACTTAATGCCTAAAAAATAATCCTTGATTTCAATGTGGAACCTCGCCTTCAGATGTAAATGTTGTAAAGGATTTGGTTTCGGACAAAGAAATTGAATCGGACATTCCAAGCGTGATCGTATCTTCTTCTTGAAGTTCAGTCTCGGCGTCTGAGTCGACTGGCATAAAATATGGCTCGGCTGGAATAGAAATTGCATCCCAATCGATTTGTTCCATCCCTTTGATTTTAAAATCGACAATGTTTTTATAATGTGTATCGGCTTTAGCATCAGTGACCAGCAGTAGAACTTCAACCTAATAATAGGATTCAAAATGTGGGTTCGTTTAGTTCGGTCTAACGGTTTCTGTGAACTTTAACCTGTTAAAATTTTAATAATTTTAGATAATTTTAGATAATTTTAGATAATTTTAGATAATTTTAGATAATTTTAGATAATTTTAGATAATTTTAGATAATTTTAGATAATTTTAGATAATTTTAGATAATTTTAGATAATTTTAGATAATTTTTGATAATTTTTGATAATTTTTGATAATTTTTGATAATTTTTGATAATTTTTGATAATTTTTGATAATTTTTGATAATTTTTGATAATTTTTGATAATTTTTGATAATTTTTGATAATTTTTGATAATTTTTGATAATTTTTGATAATTTTTGCTAAAAAAAGGAGCCTCATACGGCATGAGTCATGCAAAATTTTGAGCCCTGCCTCACACATTCTGAGCCGTTGAATAACATCCTCATGATCGTCGGCTTCAATATTCATGCCGTTTATTTGGATAACGCGGTCCCCAGTTTTAAGTCCAGCCCTTTCTGCCGGTCCACCAGGGTCCACTTCTTCAACATAGTGCCCGTCCTTTTCATCATCATAGCAAACGCAAAAACCAAACGCACCATCTTCTTTGAATATGCGACATAATCTTGGCTTGCCACGTTTATATTGCCTATCAGGTTTGAAATTGTATTTATCTTTTTTCAACTAGAGTACCTACTGTATTTTTTCGAAGACCCAAACTTGACCTGTTTTTAAAGATGGTAGATATAACACTTGGCTTGTGTATGAAGGAGCCATCTTCTTCGATTTCGGTCAAGGTCAACCAGAAATTAGCCTGACGTACCAGCACATTATACTACCGTATGACTTTCATGAAAATCGGCTGCGCCTTTCTAGAATAGACTAATTTTTGTCCCACTTTCTCAGTAGGCTACCGGTTGAGTTTCATGAAAATCGGCCTAGTTCAAAATAAAAAGGGGAAATTGGTCTTTATATTATCTTAAAATATGCCGA
>SCLG01000025.1:795501-813858 GCA_004367875.1 Oikopleura albicans
CTTTCTCTAGCCCTGGGGGCATTTTATATGTTTATCTTAAAAAACCCTATCCTGAACTTCTTCGATATATTCGCCTTTTCGATCGTCGAGATACAAAAGATGAAATCCGAATCCTTCACTCGGATCCGAACGTTCCAATTTTACCAATTTTGGCTTATAGTCGGATTCCTCGCCAGTAACGCCTTCAACATTACGCAAATTGACGGCAACTTTGCACTCTCGATAAATGAGATCTGCCTTTTCTTCAACAACTACATTAGCGGGTACAAAATTTTGCCAATTAATCTTACTATGATCCACATGACCTACATTGTGTAAGCTACACGCCAGTATATGACAGCCGTCTTTTTATAAAATAAAAAAACTGCTTGATAACAGGACGATGCGGGAAGACTTTTGGCGCTAGAAATGTTCATCGTAAAAAGTCTTTCGGATTAAATAATGCCCTCCAGCGGCTAAAGCTAAACCTTCTTATTGATTTTTCAAATCATTTAACTCTCAGGGGGAAGGAGTTTTTGGGAACCCGTAGGGGGAAATGTGTGTATATACCCGCACTTAAAACACTTAAAACACGCACTTAAAAAATTCACAATAATTCGCAATAATTAAAAAAAACTGGTAAAGCCAAGTTGTAGAGCTCGTCAAACTACGTCGATCTGACTATTCAGAAATTGATTTGGGGCACCAGAGAGCTGTTTGAAATCTTCAACCTACGCAAAAAATACCGCCAATGTAATTTTTTCGAAAAGTTGAGGGTGGTTGAGCAATACTCGTTTTGACCTACGAGGGCTCCATATGCCTTCATATGGACGAAAAAACAAGTCGTGTGTTTATATACACGCACTTCCCCTTGGGAGTAAAAATATTAAAAGCGCATACAAGGGTTCACCCTTAGCCGCTAGAGAGCATTTTTTTACTACGAAAAGATTAAACGCCCTCTCTAGCGCCAAAAGTTTTTCCGCTCGTCCTGTTATCAAGCAGTTTTGCGAAATCTTGAAAAACTATTCAACCTACGCAGTGCGTAGTACGCACTATGCAGTTATCAATCATACTTTTCATAGCTAACGATGCCCGATAAATAAAATTGGGGGGCGTATAGGATTGAATTAGGTCTGGCAGGCACAAAAAATTTTTGACCCAGAACTAAGATTTTAATTTCGGTAAGAGCAGCGTCCATTTTAAATTTAACTTCATCGAGCGTTGCACCTTGAGCGACAAGTCCATTAATTTCAATAATTCGGGCACCACTCGTAATTCCGGCATATTCAGCGTTGGACTCAGCCTCTATTGATGACACTATAACCCCTTTTCGATCGTCATTATATTCCAAGTTCACACCAAAACTTGGATTTCGTGATTTTTTCACAACTCGAAAGACTTTTGGCTTTGGCAATTGTTCACCTTCCTGGAATTTGCGCGAATAGTCTTGGAATGATTTTATCGACATTGTATCCAGTTGATCGACTAGAGGTGAAAAAGGGGATAGAAATCAAAATAAAAGATAATTTTCAGATGAATGGAATTGCTAAAAAAAAATTCTACGTTTCTAAAATATCAATCAAAGTCAAATCTCGACAAGCTCGACATTTTACAAATTATAATAACCCCCTGCGCCGTTATCGGGTCAAAATATCGACTAAAAGTTTGCCAGCCACCCCACCTACGCACTGCGCCATTATCGGGTCAAACAAAAAAAATTTCCAGATATTCCGCCTACGCCCTGCGCCGTTATCGGGTCAAAATTTGTCCTCGAAATGTTGACCCGATAACGGCGCAGGGGGTGTATGTCAAAATATGTTCAAAAATATCAGAAAAATGTGTAAAAATGTCAAGTTTCAAACGTCATAATGAAAAACTAAATAATGAAAAATGCCAAATTTTCAGGAGAAAATTATAAAAAAAAACTTATTAATTTATCCCTTATCTGAACAGTCTTCATCGTCGTCATCATATTTTCCACCCTTGATCAAATAAATGACGAACATAATGGTCGATGTTAGGGCGACCAATTGCAATAGTAAAATAATCGGCGATATTGCCCAAATAAATACAATATACTTTTCGCCTTCACCCGTCAACGCTTGGTAACATCCTAATGTGAAGTAAATTGGACGTTGAATTTCGCCGCCTTTTGTTGCGCTGGTTTCGATACAAGTATTTCGCAGTTTTTCGGCATCCTTTGCACCTAGAACGCCCTTTTCTTGAAAGTCAGATGGACCATCAATACCACAGCACTACTTAAGGATTTCAAAATAATAAATTAAATATTTTTCAGAAATTACATACACCACCTACCTACGTAAGTTAACACCTTTTTTCCAAAACTTTTGTGGTGTATGAAAACGGGTTCCAAATCGGGAATTTTCAAAAAAAATATTAAAAAGTAAATTACTTATCATTATGATACAAAAAAGAAAAAAAAGGTTGAGTTGAAAAAATAATTGTCCGCGCAACACCTTAATTGTCTTGCGGTGCCAATTTTGATTGAGCGCGTTGCCATCGCAACGCGAATAAACAAGTAACAATTTCTTCCTTTTTTGTTCCACGGACAATCAGGCTACAGTGCGTCAAACCTAATATTTTCCAGTAATTTTTTTTTGTGAATCGCAGACAAAAAAATGTTATTTTTGAAATATCATGCTTTCAGAAACATACAAATTATTTAAAAATCCGAAACTGTAAGGACTCCTGAACATGCTCGACAATTTTCCAGTTTTTTGCCCAATCGGTTTTGTACAGCTCGTGGTCCAACTTCATGAACACTTCGAGATTATACCAATCAGCAAACTGCTTGACAATATCTTCCCGTTTCCGCGTCAAAAAAGAAAAAATCGAAATAATTTCGCAAGTACATAAAATTGCCATCGTAATCGTATATAAACTGAGCAACACTTCATTTTTCATATTTGCACCACACGTTCCAACTAGCGATAGAACCAAAAACTAAGCTAGGATTCAAAGCGATTTTTGTTTTGAGACCCATATACAGTGCTCCCTCTCTCAAGTGCCGCCAAAAAACGTGGCACTTAAGAAGGGGACGGCACTTAAGAGGGAAATAATTTGAATCCTTCGCAAAACGCCACACGCCAAAATAATAGTCAGGGCCATTTTGAGCAGAGGGTACTCCAAAAAGTATTCTTTGACTGGTCCTTCGATAAACCGCATCCATACCCCCAATGATAAAATTGCGCACCCAACAAACCAGAAAAGAATGTTGGAGACCACGACAACTACATAGAACTAATTTTAAATCTTATTTTACCTAAACACACAAACCAGTTATCTTAACACCAAAGTTGGGTGATTTTTAAACTTTTTTTGGATCGAAACATATTGCAATTTCTGATTATTTTAACCCAACCCAACTATCTAAACACTTTTTGCGCACTTTGCTGTTAACATAACCGGATATTTGGTGCATTTAATAAATATACACATTTGAATATAACAGTCTACCATTCGCAAGAGATGATTTATAGAAAAAAATAACGCCCAGCTTGCGCTCACTTTTTAATGATTCAAAACTTTGGTTTTTTTACTATTCTTATCAGAACATAAATCACGAAAACCATAATTTACACTTATTATTATTTTATTTACCGTTATTATTCATCAATAAAAATTAAGAAACTGCTGAAAATAAAGTTATAGTATAAAATTTATAGCCTATAACTTATAGGTTAAAATTGAAAATTCCCATATAAATATAATAAAAGTTTAAATAGTAAATAAAAATTATAAATGAGCACTTAATAACTTCAAATGATTGGTTAAAAACTTAGATTTTAAAAATAGATTTTTCTGTATAAAATATAGTAAACTATATTATTTAACCTGTGCGGAGTCGGCGGCCCCATTTTCGTTTTCGCCTCGTGAATTGCCAATCACTCATTTTTTATTTTCTCGAAAATTTCACCACATCTCTCAATTTAGTAATAATCCCGTATCTGTGAAAAACATAAGAAATTTTTGGCTCATATTCTGTTGTTTCATTACATTGCCGACCACTGATGTGCCTCCGGGCCAAGTTCTAAGGTCGACGAAGATTCCATCATTAGGTTCAGAATTGAGCTTTAGGTGACTATTACAATAAAAGTCTTATTAAATAAAAACGATATACTTTGTGTAAAATTAATTTGGTTTTAACTCGCAGCGAAAATTAGAACCGGTCCAATTTAAACTGTCAAAATCGATGATTTTTGCGAAATGCTCCAAATGGCAAGCCTCTAAATAGGAATCTGGGACAAACGGCACACTGTACGATGTCCTTTATTTTTTCAAGAACTTCGCTAAGAAATTCTTGAAGTCCATATCAATTAGAACACGTTTTTTGTATTTTTTTTTAACTCCTGAAAGGAAAAAATATATTCCTTTTTTGGCGCCTCAAAGACGTTCAAATGGCACCGTCTGAATCGACCTTTTTCTTTGGGAGCCACAATAATATTGCGATAATATGGGCACGAAAAAAAATCAATATTCTAGCGGTTCCAACGTCGGTTAATTTTTACTACCCATTTTCATTAATTATGAATTAATATTATGAATTAATATAAATTATAATACGGTCAGAGATCTATTCATGTCATTTTCGATTTCCAAACACCGTGCACATCGAGAAAGACATGCACATCGAGGGACCCCTGACTGTAATACAATTTGTTTATCGATTTTTTTTTGTTTCGTTTATTAACATGTTAAATTTTTAAATTATTTTACAGCGAATTCCAAAAAACAGCAAAATTACAAATTGTGTTTATCAGGTAGTTTCATCAATTTTGCATAGATGAATCGTTTTCTAAATGATGCTGAGTTTCTATGAAGCGGGGTACGTGGCTTGTGAATCTTGCTTTCTTGATTCGCTAAAAATCGAAAAATTTGTCGCTGAATTCCATGTTTAATCTGATGTCGCCTGTTTTCATGTCGTCGGGAAATGGCTAAATAGTTTAGGTTTAATTATGCTATTTTATTTATTTAGGGAGTTAAAAATACTTACGACCCCAGTGTTTAATCAGAGTATTTTCGAGTCGGTTGATTCCGGCCAGGTCGCCGAAAACGAGGCAAAATTGAAACACTAGAAAAACACGCATTTTTCTTTTTTGAGTTTTGTGGTATCTAAATGGCGCAAAAAAATTATTATATAGTTTACGGAGTTCGTCTGGCGCCACGTCTTTTTCTTTTGTCACTTATGATATATAGCACCGTTTTTTTCTTATGATACATTAATTTAATTAATTAAAGAATATATTCTTTAAAAAATATGACGTACGTCAAAATATAATTGTTTTTTATTAATTTCCTTCATAGTAATTTTGAAAGAATATTTTTTTTTAAATTTATATAATATAATTTTGAATGAGAATTTATCATAAATTACGGTCTTGATTATGGACCATAATTTATGCTAAAGTTTATGACAGATAGTTGGTGACAAACTGTTTGTCTGATTTGTGGTTATATCGTCCTGATTTTAAAACGCGAAAAACTTTTTTCAAGCAACGTTGCCAAAAAGTGGTAACATTATTTTTTTTTTCGCATTTCAAAATCACTGCAATACAAAACAGTAGACTAGCAAAGTTATTCTAACATTCGAAAAAGACGCCGATGTACTAAGATTTTTTATTGGTAGATTTGGTAAAAATGGGACAAGTTTTCGAAAAAAAAAGAGGCACAGTCAAGAGAAGGAGGTGGTTAGTCTTTATGTAAAAAAGTGCTACTAACAAAATCTTTTTGCGATTGGGATATGAAAAGTTATGATGCTATCTCCGCGTACAAAGAAAAAATGTTTTTCTTTTATTGATGTTATCAAACCGTATTGATAACAAATATTTTTATGACTTGACGCATATCGTCGATCGAGCGATCAATGCGTAAACAAACTGATGATAAAAATGATCGCATCAACAAGCGAACGCCGTTCGTANTTTTTTTTTGTCACTTATGATATATAGCACCGTTTTTTCTTATGATTTATTAATTTAATTAATTAAAAGAATATATTCTTTAAAAAATATGACGTACGTCAAAATATAATTTTTTTTATTAATTTCCTTCATAGTAATTTTGAAAGAATATTTTTTAAAAATTTATATAATATAATTTTGAATGAGAATTTATCATAAATTACGGTCTTGATTATGGACCATAAATTATGGTAAAGTTTATGATAGATGGTTGGTGACAAACTGTTTGTCTGATTTGTGGTTATACAAAGCAGAAAACTACTCAGCATTTTTCATGAATTTCCGCCGTTTTTTATTTCGAATTTTCTAGATTGCCATACTCGAGTTTTTCCGCACGTCAAAAACTTGAATATTGTCATCTAGAAAATGCGGAAGAAATGACGGCGGAAATTCATGTAAAACGCCGAGTATCAATATTAGTTTAACATTCGAAAAAGACGCCGATGTACTAAGATTTTTTATTGGTAGATTTGGTAGAAATAGGACAAGTTTTCGAAAAAAAGAGGCACAGTCAAGAGCAGGAGGTTGTTAGTCTTTATGTAAAAAATTGATACTAGCAAAATCTTTTTGCGATTGGGATATGCAAAGTTAGAGGTGCAAAAATATTCAATTGATGAAAAATTCTAAAGAAACTTCTAAAGTACATTTACAACAAAAATGATGGCGAGAACCATTATGCTTTTTAGCGTATGGGACTATATAACGTTTTTATTTGTGCAGACGTCCTTGAAAGATGTTTTTATTGAAAAAACGTTTTCTTATGGGTCATAAATTAGGTCCATGTGACGTTTAAAGTTGCAACATTTCCCAAAAGTATAAATCATAAATTATAACGCAGAACAGTACCGTCTGCAATTTAGCTACAAATCAAGCTCAATTTAAATTCAATTTTTTGTCAACACACACTTGGGGTATCTCATGTACACCTAGTTATCGTTGAAATACTGTTGTTGCTGAAACAGACGTGACGAAGACAATATAACCTTGAGACCCGACTAAAATTCCGTCTGACCCGACCGAAAAAATGGCTACCCAACCCGTGCTCTACCCGAGTTGGGTAAGGGTAATACCCGAGTTTACCCGAGTGCCGACCTCTGGCCTAAAGCGGGTCAGTTTTAACATTGACGGAGCGTATATTCTCGTTACTCAAATCATCAAAAAATCCCGATTTTTAATGACTAGGGGTGGAAGATCTTTTGTCTTTTTTAGTCTAAAGGTATTTTGTATACTATTAGACCTTAATAAGGTCATATGTATACGTATGGCTCTTTTAAAAACATTGTCTTTCTAGACAAAAGTCTCACAAATCATGTATGTTTCACAGTTTTTTCTCTGCGTATCCAAAAGAGGGCTTCAAAAAGAGTTATGTCTTTAATCTATCGGATCTATCAATAAATCTGACAACTAAAAGCGGTCTTTCTTCACAAATGAAAAATACTTGCAAACAGTCTATTACACTGTATTACCTGTAAAGGCTATTCAAGTTCAATCTTTAGCATATTATATTATAGAATTATAATTTAGAATTTATACTTTTACAATGATACGGTGGTCAGAAAATATATCCTATGTCATGGAGAAAAACGAGGCGCTGGCAGCGTGGTGCCAAAAAGACCTTGAAAGGGATACTAACATAGCCCGGTATACCAGATGTATCTTTATCTTGGGAAAGTTTGGGGCTAAATTGAACCAAGATAACGGAAAATAGGGTCATGTTATCAACATAACGGTACATTGTGTGGGCGTATGGTTGAAATTGCATAGGCGATCCCAAGATAATGGAAAATAGGGGTTACGTAACTCAAAAGTATTGCGAAATACGTGTTTTTTTATTGTAAAACTCCAAGATAATGGAAAATAGGCTAAAATTACCAAGACAAAGGTACACAAGATAAAGGTACATCTGGTGTATACCATTTGGTCGTTCCGTTTTTCTCGCAGGCGCGTAGGCGGGAAAAACGACGCGTGTCACCGTTTTTGCATACAGTTGTTGCGCCCACAACGCAAAAGTGCGCCCACAACGCAAAAGTGCGCCCACAACGCAACAGTGCGCCCACAACGCAACGCTTGTTGACCTATACGTTGGTGCGCCAACAACGCAACGGGTTTTGACCTATTTTTCACCTAGCACACGAGGCTATTTCTCTTCATATATTTCAAAGAAAATTTTAAAAGATATAATTTATTCAATACAAAATGAATTTGTTCAAAAATAAATGATTGAAAACCACAAAGCAACAGTGCGCCCACCAAGCAACGGTTTTTGGGAAGCGTTGCGTTGTGGGCGCACCAACTGTATATTCAGGAGCCTATATGTGTGCTAGGGTGATTTTTTGAAAAACTGGTTCTTCAAAAAATGCACATCTGGAGTCTAGTATTCAAATAATTTCAAACAATTGTTACACTTGAATCAGTTTTTTATTAATAATTTCCGAAAAAAATACTTTCTCTGTGAATGTTGAGGTCAGTTTTGTGAAGTAGTTGCGCGTTTTCGTCTAAAGAGTCTTTCTTTGCTTTAAAGTTCATGATGCTTAGATGGATCATATCTTCGAATTCTTTCTTTTCCTTCAACGCCAATTTTTTATGAATAATTTCCATTTTGATCACCCAGACTATAGCACAAATCACGAAAAGCGTTCCAAATACAATTAAACTGTTGTATGGTTCGATCAACTTAAACTGTAATCTCAAACTCAGATTTGTCCATTAGGATTCACCGAGTTTACATTTTAACTTGAAATGCACTTGATAATTCACCTTCACCCGGGTATCTTGACCTTCATTTGGATAAGGCGATCCTCTGTATTTTATCGGATCAATTTTATAAATTATATACCGGGTATCCAACCTCAACTACTACGTTTTTGTCGCTATTTAAGCTTACACAAACGTATCAGTTGAGGCTGGACACCCCGTAGGTCTCCGAGTAAGGTCAGATTCCCTCTTTTTTCGAAACCAGTTGACTTATTTGCTGTTAGCTACAAGGTGAGGTAATATAGATGCTAAGCCGTTTTTGGTTCGCGAGTGCGCTGAGCGAATATAAGTCACCAAAAAACGGCTTAGCATCTATATTACCTCACCCTGTAACTTGATGCGACATTTCTAGACAAATCGCCTACGCACTAAGTTGTCGAACCGACCTAACAAACGAATTAAAGTCTTCGATATCTGTATCATTCATTTTTGATTCTGAATGTCAAATCAAACACAAAAACTGAAAATAAGTCGAACTACAGTCAGGGGTCTCTGAATGTGCGCTCTCCTTATGTGCATGTCTCTCGCGCTTTTCGCAAAAATCTGTAAATACCTTTCGATGTGCATCGTTTACGCTTTGTTTTTGGCCAACAAAATACAATGAGCAATGTCTCTTTGGATGTGCATGTCTTTCTCAATATGTATATCTCTCTCTCGATGTGCAGGTTGTTCGGAAATTGAAAATGCACATCGAGAGACCCCTGACTGTACAACAAATGTAAATCACGTTCCAATCACAATAAAATCAAAATCACATTTTTGTTCAATCACATTCACGATCAAATCACACTGCCTGTAATGCCATTTACACAATGTAATTTATGCGTTTAACATTTTTACACACACACCAATAGCGTTCATTCCGAGAAAATTTGTGATAATTATACTTTATGAAATATTAACCGACTGGATGAGGATCGACAATAAAAACATTTTTCACAGAAACAATAATGACATAAGAAAACCAGCATTTATTAGGTGTCGTATTTTTTAAAAGTTATTTTTTCTGGAAATATCAAACAAAAGATATTTCAGCTTAACAAATTTATTAACCTAACAATAGGTGAAACTGGTCCTTAACTCCAAGGGGGAAGTGTGTGTGCATAAATGCATATGAATTGTTTTTTCGTCGATTTAAGGCCTTTGGAGGCCCCGAAGGTCAAAACGAGTATTGCTGCCCCCTCAACTTTTCGAGAAAATTTCATTGACGGTATTTTTTGCGTAGGTTGGATATTTNTAACGGCGTAGTGCGTAGGCAAAAACGCCAGAAAATGTTTTACTAAAAAATTGTAACATAACGGGACGAACGGGGAAAATTGTAACATAACGGGGTGAAACATAACGGCGCACCTGGTGTATAGCCTATGGGGCCTCACTTAGGCCGCCTCAGGCTCCTATTGACGGTTGACTTATTTGCTTTAAGCTAACCTGATGCGACATTTCTAGACAAATGGCCTACGCACTAAGTTGTCGAACCGACCTAACAAACGAATTAAAGTCTTCGATATCTGTATCATTCATTTTTGATTCTGAATGTCAAATCAAACACAAAAACTGAAAATAAGTCGGACTACAGTCAGGGGTCTCTGGATGTGCGCTCTCCTTATGTGCATGTCTCTCTCGCGCTTTTCGCAAAAATCTGTAAATACCTTTCGATGTGCATCGTTTACGCTTTGTTTTTTTATCGGAGTTTTTTTTTACCGATGTGCACTTTTTCCAGTCCGATGTTTTCAAAAAATCTTTGTCGATGTGCACTTTTAATTTTTTTTTCGTCACAAACAGCTTCTGGACAACGGAAAGGTCTACCTCGTAGCTAATTTTGCCCATTTAGCAATTTTTGATTATAAAATGCACCGGGGTAAGTTCCAAACGGTGGCAAAAATATTTTTGGAAAAATATGGCTAACAAAATACAATGAGCAATGTCTCTTTGGATGTGCATGTCTTTATCAATATGCATATCTCTCTCGATGTGCAGGTTGTTCGGAAATTGAAAATGCACATCGAGAGACCCCTGACTGTACAACAAATGTAAATCACGTTACAATCACAATAAAATCAAAGTCACATTTTTGTTCACGATCAAATCACACTGCCTGTAATGCCATTT
This sequence comes from Oikopleura albicans, assembly GCA_004367875.1. Classification (NCBI taxonomy): domain Eukaryota; kingdom Metazoa; phylum Chordata; class Appendicularia; order Copelata; family Oikopleuridae; genus Oikopleura; species Oikopleura albicans. The sequence continues at coordinate 806,325 of SCLG01000025.1, forward strand.
ACACAATGTAATTTATGCGTTCAACATTTTTACACACACGAATAGCGCTCATTCCGAGAAAATTTGTGATAATTATACTTTATGAAATATTAACCGACTGGATGAGGATCGACAAAAGAAACATTTTTCACAGAAATAATAATGACATAAGAAAACCAGCATTTATAAGGTGTCGTATTTTTGAAAAATTATTTTTCTGGAAATATCAAACAAAAGATATTTTAGCTTAACAATTTTTTCAACCTAACAATAGGTAAAACTGGTCCTTAACTTGCAGGGGAAAAGTGTGCATATATGCACACGACTTGTTTTTTTTTGTCGATTTAAGGCATAAGGAGGCCCCGTAGGGCAGAATTGGTATTGCTGACCCCCCTCAACTTTTCTAGAAAATTCCAATGGCGGTATTTTTTGCGTAGGCTAGATATTTCAAACAGCTTTCTACGGGGCCCTAGTGGTCCAAATCAATTTCTTTATTGTCAGATCGACGTAGTTTGACAAGCTCTACAACTTGGCTTTACCAGTTTTCTTGAATTATTGCGAATTGTTGTGAATTTTTTTAAGTGTGTGCATATATGCAAACATTTCTCCCTACGGGTTATCAAAAAGGGTCCTTCCCCCTGAGAGATAAAAAACAAGTTTTTACGCTTGTTTCAGTCAAGCAAAGCATTTTTCCATCGTTTTTTGAGCATTGACAATTGCTTATTTTTCCGNTGCGTCAATCATCACGTATGGAGACTTATCATACGGTAGATACCCCTAAAATAATTGTATTTAACGGCGAGAAACTGCATGTACTGCTAGTTGGACGCTAAGACTATCGTATAGCAAAGCTCAAAATTGGCCCATTTTTTATTCTAGAAACAAAATATCATGATTCATGACATCACACTTCTAGAGAATTTTGACAATTTCTCCCGATCACTTTTGAACGCGATTTGAAGAAGAATTTCTGAAGAAGTTCTGGAATAGTTACGATATGATGTTTGATTGCGTCCACGGGAAGTGTGTCGTCGATTCCGGTCTCGACTATAGTCCTTACTCCTTTTTCGGATGTTTTCGGTTCTCGAAAATATCGTGCGAAAAAGGAGCATCACAAACAGGATCATTTTTCTATTAGAATGGCCCCATTTTGGCCGAAAAAGCGTCCGATAAAAGAGCAATCGTCCGAAAAAGGAGCGTCCGAAAAAGGAGTAAGGACTGTACTATGATCGTATATGATCGTGACAAGTGACGGTGTATTCACTTAAATACACGTGAATGTATGTCGAAGATTTCTCAGTTAAAGTTATAGCGTTAAAGTTAATAGCGTTAAAGTTATAGCGTTAAAGTTAATAGCGTTAAAGTTATACCGTTAAAGTTATAGCGTGATTTTAATGATGACATTAATGGTGGTGATATTTGTTAAGCTTAAGGACCGGTCATACTAATCGTTTACAAACAAAAAGACCAAGTCACCGTAAAACACAAAATATGCAGTTGTCCGCAAAACAAAAAGAAGAGAAAGAGAAAAAAGAGAAGCGCGGATGATTGAATTGTCCGCGGCACAACTTAATGGTCTCGCAAAACAAAAAAAAGAAGAAATTGCTACTTGTCGTTTATCGTTGCTAGGTCACGTTGATAGAATAATTGTCCGCGCGAGACCATTAAGTTGTGCCACGGACAATTCAATTGTACGCGATTCTCTTTTTTTCTTTTTTTTTCGCGGACAATTCAGTATGCATATTATTAACAGTCATGCGCATCGAGTTTACTATAACAGTCATGCGCATATGAGGTAGCTAGTTACCCGATTGGCTCTAGCGTGCCAAACAATGAACGGATTTTTTTGATTATTATTTTATTTTGAAGCCCTGTTCTTCTTCACTTACTGGGGTGATTGTCAACCTTAACCCTTATCCTCCACGGACCGTAACGTAAAAACAATTTTCTAAAAAAATATTTTTCTCCTATATAAAAACGTAAAAAAAATTTTTGATTTCAAATCCGTTGTCCGTTTTTTATTATCACAAGCCGTTCTCTTTTTATTTAGAAATAAACTGAAAATGGGTAGCTAGCTACCCAATATGCGCATGACTGTTAATATGATATTGATGTCTATTTTTTATGATTTACAATTTTTTGTAAACGAATTTTATAACCGGTCCTTTAGAACAGTGTAGACGCCATCCGCAACATCATCAGTCGATAAACAATTCTTTTTCAGTCTTCCAAAAACTAAAATATCCAGAATAAATACTGTGTTTTTAGGAATTAACTTACACTTCTTAATCCTCTTGTAGATACGATGAAGTTCTTTGTATTTCAAATTTTGAGCATGTATGTAATATTCATGTTTTATTACAAATCCAATAAGTATCAGAGTGACTAGGATAACTAGAGTTCTTCGGCGCAACTCTCTGGTGTCAAACTTCTAAATAAAAATTGTTAATTACAGTACCGATTGCCTTATGGGCCGCTCCCTTAACTCTCCTTAGCCGAACAGACTATAGATAGGCCGTTCGATTTAATCGTGAATAATAGCCAAACGGATCGCAACTTTTTTAAACGGAAAACAGTTTTGGATTTTTAATCTACGTTAATTCAATAAATGTTCGAGTTTATTTTAAATTTTAGTTTAGTCGAAATCTCGACATGAAAAAAGCAACTTCGACAAAAAATTTTTTTAAGAAATAAAAACGAAACTATATTTTTTATGTATTTTCCACCACTTTTGTTTTTAATTCTCCTTAGCGGAAGCTCCGTTATGGCCCGCGATTTTTTCAAATTGAACAAGTGCCCCTTATGGGTCGCAATTTTTCAGTTTATATTTCTTTGATTTTTTAAACAGTCGGTTCCTGAACTCCTGTGTAAATATTCGACGGAAATTAAGACTTTCAAAATTTAATTATAATAAAGTCTTACATAATTTTGGTGCAAACAGTCTGACTCATTAGCTAACACCGACACCATGTGTCGACCACTCGTAGACATGGTGTCTGTTTAGAAGGCTTCCTCTACAAAATACGAATCCTGTATAACACTAGATTAACCATACGGTATTATAATATGATATTATCTTTCGGCAAGCTCTCAATTAATGACAAATATTTTTTGTTAGAGAAAGTGGTAAAATGGTTTTAATCATTTAGTAAACTTGAAAGCGGTGCATTGTAATATAAGTTTTTTATATAGTATTTAAATTATATAACTGAACTTGGGTAAGCATTGATTTGAGTCTTCTTGAAAATGAACATGTCAAACACAATACTGTGCATGTACATATAGTAGTGTATGTTAAATATGTTTTGTAATATTTGCTTCCAAATCAGTTTATATTGATCATTTGTGAGATTCTACTTATTTTTGCAATTTATGAAGATACACAGATATTAAAATCTAACCAGACTTTAGTAGAGTAGAAAAACAAGCCCGAACGTGTACCAGAGCCAAAAACATGAAATTTTAGTGGTTAATTGTGATTTTCTCCCAACCGGTTGGTTTTAAGCGGTTTTTAGTGTCAAAATCAGAAGATCCGTGGCCAAATACCCCTAGTAAAATGTTTGTCCGCGACATATGAATAACTTTATTTTTGACGAAAAAAAGTTAGGAATTACCCTAGTGATAAGCGTACAAACAGAATACACAAACCCGATGACAGTTAGTTATCATAGTTTTTAAACTATTTGAACAAATGACAAAAACAGTGACATATGGCACTGTGGGGACCACACGAGTTAAGATGCTTATCGGGCACAGTAAAATAGATTTTCTTATCTGCTCGTTTATCTAGTATCTAAACTTTAAATTATTTTTATTCAATTAAAAACACCTTATTTTCATTAGCATTACGGTTTCCAACTGGAGCAGTTTAAATTATTTTAAAATTTAATTTGATTAAAGACTCCCCAATACAAAATTTTATTTCTAATCGGACACGAAACTTTTTGGGAGACTGACCATCTGTTAAATTAAGTAAAAAATTGACGTTTGTCGCGACAATTATTTCTTAAATTAAATAATTTTTGTATGATAATTCAAAATAAATTGGTAATTTATTGACTATATAGGCCATATTATACGGCCCGTATGATATGTTCAATTAATCTGTATACGAAACTAGGACTACCAAATAAGAGTCACAAAACTTTTTGGCGCGGGACAAATAAGGGCCTCAGACATTTTGTCTGTTTTTCAATAAAACCTTATTTACGCATGTTAGTTTGCAAAAAACATCAATCGCCGTATAGCGGTACAAATTATACTGGTAGAAATGTAACCGCGAGTGTAACTACCTATAATAAAGACAATATATATTGTAAGCGTAATACCTTAATTGTCTCGCGCTGCCAATTTTGATTGGCCGCGTTACCATAACAAAGCGAAACACAAATAAGAATTTCTTCCTTTTTTGTTTAGTGCGTAGGCGGAAGTGCTGAAAAAACGTAGAAAAATTGTTAACTTACATGAATTAAGATGTTTTTTTCAATCTACATACAATTTTGTGAAGTTACTTGAATATTATTAATTGACTTAGTGTTAACATACTTAGGAAGATGGTGTAGCATATACCCCCTTTGTGAAGCCGGCTTCCCGCTTGTGCTGTTATCGGGCGCTTTTTATCTAGTTTTCAGATGAATCAGTTACCCTGCGCAGTTATCGGGCTGTTTTCATAGCGAAAATGACCTCATAATCCTGCAGGGGTATATTAGTATTATTTTGATTTTTAAAACATGTTCCAAAAACTTAGAGAAGAAAAAATAAGGATTTCACAGGTCAATTTTTCAACTTGGTTGAAAAATAAATTATTGAAGTATTCTCGACATTTTTTTACGCTGACGGTTTTGTTTATAAGTTGTAATTGCCATTCCTTATTTTTTTTTTCAATCATACTCGAAAATTATAAGTCTTTAAAAAATGCGCGATTTTTCTCAAAATTCTGCCCTAGGGTCAGAGCAAAAAGGCATTTTCATTCATAACGGCATAACTTAATATGCCGTGTCACTTTTATCAAATGCAAAAATAAATCCTATAATGAGAGAAAAAGTACACTATGGGTAAATTATGACGATTTCGGAGATTAGTGTGATTTGGAGGATATGCGTTGCGGTTATTATTATTTCTTTGGTCACTGGCTGCACTCGCCTCATTAGAGTCGTAATCAAAGGTTTTGTGAAAAAAATATTAAAGTCTACAACAACTCGTTAGTTCGCTAACCCATCTCTCCAAATTGTATTAGGGGTCTTCTTGGATGCACTGTAATAGGAACCCAATTTTTTTTAATTATCAATTTTGACATAATTTTAAGGTCTAAATTTTTTTTATTATTATTTTAAAGGACCAAAATTTGTTCCGCGTTTTGTGGGAAGACAAGAACCTATTTTATTTCCCGTACAAATTTTGAATTTTCTTTTTTGGTCCTTAGACTATTATGACAAAATGATAATTAAAAAAATAATAATTGAAAAAAATGATAATTAAAAAAAATGATAATTTAAAAGATAGTAATTAAAACAAATGATAATTAAAAAAAATGATAATTAAAAAAGTGATAATTAAAAAAATGATAATTAAAAAAAGGGTAATAAAAAAAATGATAATTAAAAAAATGATAATTATAATTAAAAAAAAACTATTTGTGTTATCGAGCGCAATTTTCATTTGACGAAAAATTGACGAAAATTTGTTTTTGAAAAATTTTTTCCAAAAGCGGTGGTAAAGATTTATTTCAGTGGGGTTTTCGTTGAAGACCACGGTCCCCGGAAAGAAATCTAATTTTAGTAATAACTTATTACGTTTATATTAGCACGGTGCTGAACGCATTTTTTAAGAACATTTTTGCAATAATAAATCTATATACAAAGTGTTTTTTCAGAAATTGGTGATAATCGAAATCGTGCTGTTTTATGGTACCAGGTACTTGCCAAAAGATGCATTTTTTTGCTTCAAATTGAAGGTTCATTTCTTGTCTCTTTGGTCGACGGTACGAATTTAGTCTACTGTTCAGGGTTCCAAATAAAGTACGATTGCTGAAAATCAGTTAAGTTGACCCGCTTTGCGGTTAAAAATTGCAAACGCTTCACGACTTAAAAATTGGGCGACTAAGTGAAGTAGAAAACAATTGACAAAACAACTAAGGTCCGTCATTTGAATTTTTCGTGAATCACACTGTTTTTCGTACATTATGAAGTTTTATGAAAATCCTTGATCAAAAAAGAAATTGATGCAAACTAAAAAGAACTTCTCCGCGCATTTTTATTTCTTACATTTCGAACCCTGTTCCTGCTTGTACGATTTAAGCGAAGGAAAAATAATATTTTTGAACAATTATGCTGCTGGATTAAAACTCGCTTGCTTTATAATTATTCTCATTTTTATATTCGCGTTTACACAACTGTCATTAATTCGAGCCGGCCGAGCAGTAGGAAATTTGGTGTCAAAAAATGTTNAATAAAGACAATATATATTGTAAGCGTAACACCTTAATTGTCTCGCGCTGCCAATTTTGATTGGCCGCGTTACCATAACAACGCGAAAAAACAAATAAGAATTTGTTCCTTTTTTGTTTAGTGCGTAGGCGGAAGGGCTGAAAAACGTGTAGAAAATTTGTTAACTTACATGAATTAAGATGTTATTTCAATCTACATACAATTTTGTGGAGTTACTTGAAAATTATTAATTGACTTAGTGTTAACATACTTAGGAAGGTTGTGTATAATATACCCCCTTTGTGAAGCTGGTTTCCTTCTTGTGCTGTTATCGGGCCATTTTTATCTAGTTTTCAGATAAATCAGTTATCGGGTACTCTGCTCAGTTATCTGGCTGTTTTTCATAGCAAAAATGACTCCATAATCCTGCAGGGGTATATCAGTATTATTTTGATTTTTAAAACATGTTCCAAAAACTTAGAGGAGAAAAAAATAAGGATCGCACAAGTCAATTTTTCAACTTGGTTGGAAAATAAATTATTGAAGTATTCTCGACATTTTTTACGCTGACGGTTTTGTTTATAAGTTGTAATTGCCATTCCTTATTTTTTTTCCAATAATACTCGAAAATTATAAGTCTTTAAAAAATGCGCGATTTTTCTCAAAATTCTGCCCTAGGGTCAGAGCAAAAAGGCATTTTCATTCATAACGGCATAACTTAATATGCCGTGTCACTTTTATCAAATGCAAAAATAAATCCTATAATGAGAGAAAAAGTACACTATGGGTAAATTATGACGATTTCGGAGATTAGTGTGATTTGGAGGATATGCGTTGCGGTTATTATTATTTCATTGGTCACTGGCTGCACTCGCCTCATTAGAGTCGTAATCAAAGGTTTTATGAAAAAAAAATATTAAAGTCTAATAGGAACCCTATTTAAAAAAAATATCTTTTGTCATTATTTTATGGACCAAAATTATTTTTTTCCTTTCATTATTTTTAAGGACCAAAATTTAAAATAATTAAAAAAATGATTATTAAAAACAAATAATAATTAAAAAAATGATTATTAAAAACAAATAATAATTAAAAAAATGATTATTAAAAACAAATAATAATTAAAAAAA
>SCLG01000025.1:823372-833689 GCA_004367875.1 Oikopleura albicans
ATTGTTTTTTGTTTCATTTATATTAACCGCATTACCCGAATTGTTCCTTTGCTCAAAAAGAACCGGACCTACCTAGTTTGGTTCAACTACTACAGTGCCATTTGCCGGGTTTCGGCAAGGTCGGTAAACAACGGTTAAAGATAAAATATGGAATTTTTCGCAATAAAATTTTTGGTCAATTGGAGATGCTAAACCAGTTTCGCGATGTTTTTAAGTGAGTTGAAGACACCCATTAACCGTTGACACCCTAACCGTTGAGACCCTAATGCACACTAGGCGATTTGTATCTGGTCAATAACCGACAGATGGCGATATAGTTTTATTTCTGAACTCTAATCAGATGAAGACACCTTATAAAGGCTACCGCTGATGGCACGTTGCGGTTGACTACGGATTTTTTTGGGAAATAAATTTAAAAAAAAACGGGAAGCTGATAATTATTTCAAGTTTAGACATTTTGTGGCCTTAAAACTAGATAACATCATGATTTACATCGTAGCTTTGCTCCGCATTCTTAAAACCTTGGTTGTATGTAAAATTGACTTGTAGTTTAAAAGGTTTTAAGGCCGGCATATAAATCAAACGAACGACATATGTAATTAACCAACGTGTCCACTGTACCTAAACGAACGTCCATGTGGTACCACAGTCTTTAGAAGAAAATGTTTTTTTATTGGAAAAACGGTTTCCTGGAAAAGTTTTTTTCTCCAAAAAACGTTTTGTCGAAACAGTATATTATTAGACAGCCAAACCAGCTGAGTAGAAAACTTTTAGATATTTTTAAAAATCATTTTCTTGCATTTTCTATGAAAAACTTTTTTCCCAGTTTGTCCGAAAAACGTTTTCTTGTATTTTCTCGGAAAAAGTACTTCCCGAAAAATTTTTTTATGGAAGACGCTGTGCCCATCTACGTCCAAATTTCTAGTTGAGTGCTTACGGTTTGGGCGCTTTAAAGAATTTTGTTGAAATTATTGTTACACCCCTTGCGTTGTTATCTTGCTATTTTCACAATAAACAATTTTACATTTTGATAAATGAGATCAACATTTTTCAATGAAATAACCTTTTTAGTGTAGGCATTTTTCACGGCAAGGTACCGGCTCAGTGTGTTAGCGTTTTTCTTATTAACCAAGCAAAACACAAAAAAAAATCTGCAAGATAACGGAACGAAAGGGCGTAACTGCAAAATATCGGATGATACCATAAGACCATATGGTCCATAAGGGATGTTATTATCCGTAGGTAACTTATTTTGACGTTGACTTAGAAAAAAAATAACTGGTAATGTAGCAACAAAGGACCTAAAAGGACAATTATATTAACGAAATTGAACTCTAATAACGCTTGTTGAGCAAAATAATTGTTAACTATAGTTAGGTTTTGTTAGATATAGTACTGAAAAAGTAACTAAAGTCGAGTTTACTAAAGTAAGAGTAACTAGGGTGAGGGGGAGATGGCAAGGTAACTATTATCTGGTGTAACCCTCAGGGCAGAAATCGGGCCATCTAGTGCTTCCAGGTTCGCTGAGGCTTTTCGTTTTTATCATCGACCATTTCATTCGTAAACTTGGTCAATAAAGGTTTTGAAGTTAAAAAACCAAAAAAAAAAACTAAGAGAGTAATTCAACAGCCAAGTAATGAAGACCTTATGGGCTCTTCTAGCCACCCAAGCATTCGCTACAGGTTAATAATATTTTCAATTTAACGATATCTAAGAGGCAACTATTGTAAAATTTACGTATCATAAATTTCGAGAAAATAAATTTCGCTTGTTAATGCGATCTATAAAACTGCCATAGAGTTTTTTTCCAAAATAATTATGTAAATTTCACATAATTAATTAGTTTTATAGATTGCATTAATATAATAGTAATGAATTTCACGTATTACTATTAAACTTATTAATTTCATCAAAATATAAAAACCGTTTTTAGTACTTAAATATATTTATTTTGACTTCAGGTTTTATAAATAAGATAGTTATAAGGTTTTTCGAGGTACCCGAAAAATTAAAAATTCGACATTTTTACCGCATTTATCCGATATTTACCATGCAATTTCCTGGTAAGTTGACTTTTTTAAACGGTTAATTTTCTTACCGATATAATTTGGAAAATTCTTATATGAATCAAAATATTTTCCGCCCGATAATTGCTCTGTGCGTGGGCGGAAGTCTGAAGATACGCGTGCGAGCGATTTACAGTTTATCTAGCCAATTTTATTCAAAATGAAAGTTTATATCTAGAATGGTCATTTTGTGTGGTTTCTTCAAAAAAATGACTTACAGGGGGAGCGCCAAGTAAGGGTAGGTTTCGTATTTTTCAAAACCTACCCTTACTTGGCGCCTCTACCCTTACTTGGCGTTGTCACTTTTACCAATTTTGTCTTATTTTGTCATAAGGGTACAAATAAGGTTGTGACACGTTCATTCTATATTTTTTATTGAAAATACATTTAAACTACGGAAATAATCAGTTAGAACAAAATGTTTGAATTGGAGATTCTTAACTACCTTTAATTGGCGTACCCTTACTTGGCGGTGAAATTTTTTCGCGAAATTAAACCTACCCTTACTTGGCGCCCACCTACCCTTACTTGGCGTTCCTACCCTTACTTGGCGTGCCCTTACTTGGCGCTCCCCCTGTATGTGTATGATTTTACAATTGACCAGTCTAAGACACAACAGTATTAATTAAAAACGTTTTAAGGTGAACTTTGCACAAATAATGAACATGGCAATCTACCGAAAACTTACCGCGGAAATATCAGTAGAACAAAAACGGGCAAAATATGTCAAAATTGGGATTCAAACCAGCCACAGTGGCACACCTATAAGGCGAACAAATATCCGGATGCCGGTTTTGGTGAACACAACTTCTGTCGTGGCGAAAATGGGGAAAAAGGAGCATGGTGTATAACTGACGATGGAAGTAACGAACACAAACAACAACATGGAACCTTAAGATGGGAGTATTGCTCCTGTGACAAAGGTATATAAATTTATGCACACTTCTTAACTCTCAGGGGAAGGAGTTTTTGGGAACCCGTAGGGGGAAAATGTATGTAAATAAACACATACTTAAAAAAAATCACAATAATTCACAATAATTCAAAAAAATACGTTGATTTGACTATTTAGAAATTGATTTGGGCCATCAGGGCCCCCTAGAGAGCTCTTTGATATCTCCAAACTACGCAAAAACACCGTCAATCGAATTTTCTCGAAAAGTTGAGGGGGGGGTCAACAAAACCCGTTTTGCCATACGGGGCCTCCATATGCCTTAAATCTACGAAAAAAACAAGTTGCGTGTCTATATACACGCACTTCCCCCTGAGAGTTAAGGGTGGTTGGGTCGATTTGTAATACAAAGTAACACCAACATGGAAATACATTTTTTGATTTATTTCAACATATAATATGGTGCATTAAAGTGTATATTATTATGGAATATTATTATAGTCTATAATTTATAGTGCATACAGTATGCAGCATACTATTAACCAGGTATGGCATAGCCTATGGCGCATAGGTTAAAATATTTAGAAACTGTATCGCCTATTGTTAACAAACTTGAATAAGTTACTTGGTGCGTCAGAAATGTGGTCATTTATAATACACCCCCTGCGCAATTATCTTACCAGTTATCTGGCCTGAATTCCCGCTCGTTCCCTTATCTTGCCGGAATTTTGAGCAATAATTTTCCAAGAACCCCTATCTTTATATGCTAAAAAATGCATAATTATCTTGCCATTATTATGAAAGAATATGTTTTTGAACAAAAATGTCGGCCAGATTTTTAGTTAAATTTTTTAACCTCCAATGTCAATTTTGACACTTTTTCTCGTGTAAACCAAAGTAAAAATGGGAAAGCTTTAAAAACTATGAATTATATAAAATATTGTATTCTAGTATCGTCTCCATGTGCGAATCCCATAAATGCGGAAGCAACAAAAACGCTCTTCAAAACTATGAAATTAATACCACATTGGCGATTATCATTTTGGGTTAAATTGAGTAAGGGGCCTTCTAGTGGCCACGACTGGGGCAAATTGGTGCACGCTACAATCGACCCAGACAGTATTCCTCGAGCTCCTCAAATTCCTGCTATCAATGTAGGGTATGATAGTCATTATGGCGTAGGTTTTGGATGGCATTTTGTATCGATGAGTAATGTAGCAACCAATAGAGTTCATCCGAATGGGAACCCACTAGAGTGGCAAAAGATTGATGTTACAAGTGAAGTAGGGTGTCCGTTGATAAAAAATAATAAATAAATATAATTTATGACAGCGCCTGGTCGATCTTTAAGTTTTCGTTTGAGAATCTAGCTCTCAGGTCCCTAGGGCCTAGGAACACCATGTTTACTGATTAAGTAACGGTAGTCTGTACCTTATAATCTGTGGGCACCCTAACGCGTAGTAGATTCAGCTGATAGTTCGAAAATTATAGTGAAGTTTTCGATCAATGGTGTTGTCGTCTCCGAAATTGTCCGGGATACGACGGAAATACCGGATTCAGCTTTAAATTTGTACTTGGCTAACCCCTACCCTAATGCAGGTGCACAATTCTGCAACGTCGAGTGGAAAAATGTCAAAGGTGTGTTATGTTTATCTTAAGTTCAACGGGCACAATATAATATTTTTTAATTTAAAAACAACTAAATTAATCATTTATGATTATATTATTATAAAATTATATTGTTACTACGAAATAAATTAAGGACGGGTCTATAGCGTTGTTTACAAAATTTACTTCACGGGAAAACGCTATCAAAGCTATTTCACGTCATTAATTTCATAAATTTCATCAAAGCTATTTCACGCCATTGATTTCATAAATTCCTCAATAATGAACGTGTTTGTACTTCATAATTAAAGTAGAACCTGAACAAATTCATAAAACAAATAAAAGTTTTACTAAAATTTAGTTTTCAAGTTTTCCATTTTTATTTGTAAACAACTCTATAGACCCGTCCTTAAGGGGGTTATTCCACTAGGCAAATTCTCGAATTTTCTAAATCGCAAAATGATGATAATTTCGAGACATTTCTATCTGTAAGTAAGAGAGAAAATGATTAATTAAAAAGTGGATTATGATTTATGAGCGGAAACCTTATGAGAGCCAATTTTCAGCGAATCAAAAAATTTGGATTTACAAAGGAAGTTATAGCTCTTAACTTAAGAGTCTTAAGGTCTTAAGAGTCTTAAGGTCAATTTCGCGCTTTTACTGATATCTGTTGTAAGGGATATATGATATATCAGATATCAGTTTATGGACTTGTGAAACAGAAAAAACGTTTAAAGTTTTAAATACAAAAAAATAATTGATTGCGTTCGCCATTCTATTTTTAGGATAAATTTTCGACGAAATTTTTTTCGGGAATTGTAGCGTGAGTAACCCCCTTAAGAGTTCTGTTTAATCTTTTTATTGGCGTTCGGAAAATAAAAGTGTCAGAAAAAAAGGCTCAATATGTCTGTCAAGTATTTGTCAAAAACCCGTTTGTTCCCATGCCAGAATTTTGGACAGCCACATGAAGTTTTGAGCAAGAAAAACTTTTAAGGCATTTTTATCAACATTAAATGATATTAACACCTACATGTATTTTAATACCAATTTTATTATTAGCTTGCGAACGCGAACGAGAAGCCGCTTTATCCACAGACGACGCTGGGCGACCACTAGTTGGTGCATTTGTTCCTCAATGTGATGATAACGGGGATTATTCAACGGAACAGTGCCATGGGTCGACTGGATTATGTTGGTGCTCAGAGCTGGACGGAACTCAAATACCAGGCACTGAAAATAGAGGACCTGCTAATTGTCCATCATGTGTACAGTAGGGTTCTGAAATACAAAAATAACTTCTCGGATTTTCCCCAAAAATATTTTTCTCCGAGATCTAAACTAAATTCCATGAGTAAGGCTTAGAACCCCAAATGGTAACAACATATGGACTGGTGGTGTGAAAATCTTGGAACGGATGAGGATGTTATTGTTGGAGGTGACCACCCACACTGTAATAACCGGAAATTTGCGCGGTTCGATGGACAGAAGTGGAGATGTTATGCTAATGTTCTAGAAGATGAAACAACCGAGTCTTGCGCAGACGATTCTGGAAATTTGGTACCATGCAAAGCACCAGATCAGGCTTCGAAATTATAATTACAAAATCGCTCTAAGTCAAAAGAGATATAAAAAGTTATGCCGACCTTGAAAATAGAAAAAAAATGCAAAAAATACCGCTATAGTGCGCGTTTGTAGTTGTAAATATTTTTTTTTTGCTCGATGGATCTCCTGATTTTTCAAAATTTTTCGAGCTTACCAAACTCGCCAAGTTAAAAAAAAAATAATAAGATTTCTGTAAGTTATAGAAATTTCGAACTATTTAGCGCAGACGCCAGCGGAGGGTATTGTACACGACACTGGGAGCTCGACGCTTTATCTCGCGTAGGTTGTTACGATGAAATTGTACCAACAGCGCCACCAGCGCCACGTAAGTCACCAAGACTTTAAATTTAGTATTTTTACAATTTTGAGCTCTTTGTTATTAAAGACTTTTACCTAAATGCAAGCTGAAAAATAATATAGACAGTAAATCTGTGCCCAACATCAGGACAGGACGACAGAATAATATTTTCGGCAAAAAGCATAAATCGCCCCAGATTACGTCCGCTATTTTTCGTTCGTATGAAATTGGCCTTTACTGAACATTTTAGTCTTTTTCGTAAAGCCAAAAATCTTTGGTATTGCATAGCGTTAGCAGTAAAGTCGTCACGTATTTTTTTCACAAAAAGTTAACCCACGATTAACCCAAAATTGACATAATAACTAGGGCGTAATCCTCTAGTTTCAAACAGCAGTGCAGCACTGCCAGTGCTTTATGACATTGTTTGGGTGCAACAGGAAATTAAAAACGACATCTAAAACGTCACTTATAAATAATTTTTTAGCAACTTAATAATTTTTTAGCAACGTGTCTCCAGACCATAATGGATACCTGGTGTGAAAATCTGGGCACAGATGATGACGTAGAAGTCGGAAATGATCACAGACATTGTAATGATATGAAATTCGCTCGTTTTGACCAAATCGGTCAAAAATGGCGATGTTATGAAAGGGTCATGGATCCAGCGTTGGTGTCCAAGTTAAACACTACGTCATTAGCTTGTGTTGACGAGTTTGGCGAAATGGTGGTATGCTCTGCCCCAGACCACGGTTAAAAATTAGACTTTAACGGAGAAAAAATAAAACTGAAAGAGGCCAGTTGATCTGACCGGCCAGTTGATAAATATCGACCTTTTAATACAATAATCGGAAAGTATGCCCACTCATAGGTTATGAGATTGTTAGTTCACTCAATGAACGCTTCCGATCCGTACAAATACACCTATTTTGGACAAAAATTAACCGCTATTTACCAGACGGTAAACCTTTCCCCATTCGTCCCCAGGAAAAGTCATATATCAAATTGACCGTCTAAACAAGTTCTAATCAACCCGAGAAAAAATCCGTTGGACAAATTAGGGTGCCAGAGCTTTTCGTCAATGTTACTTTTCGTCCAATGGTATTTTTCGTCCCAACCATTTTTCGTTCAAAACGTTGTTCGCCCAAAAAGTTTTTCGTCCAAACTTTTTTTTCACAAAAAATCGGTTGAAAAAGTGTTTAAATGTTTGGAAAACTTATTTTGAACGGAAAAGTTTTCGGACGAAAAATGTTTGGACGAAAAAATTGTTGGACGAAAATTTTTTAGACGAAAAATTTTTAGACGAAAAATTTTTAGACGAAAAATTTTTAGACGAAAAATTTTTAGACGAAAAATACCATTGGACGAAAAGCTCTGGCACCAACAAATTAGTGGTTATTGACCATTTTCACCTGACCGGTTAGTTTCAAAATTTAGTAAACCCCAAGTCATGGCGCTATCGAGAAGAATACGAGAGATTAAATTCCGGACTGAAAGTGTTTAAACAGTCCTTAACCATCTTTAAAAGATTGTTTAAATTTTTATCCGTACATACAGGTTTAGTAAGATATTGTACCCGAGATTCGGAGCTAAAGGCGCTAATTGCCTCCGGATGTGGCACCCCCCTTAATTGGGGATTCCCAGAGGAGTGTTCAGGCACATGGAGTTCTTGGGCCGACCGAGATGATCCAACTAATAAGGGAGATAATGAAGAACTTAAATATCGTGGTGACTACGGTGCTTTGTGTCCATTTGCTCGGGCTGTCGAGGCCCGCGTGGTTCAAACCGGTGCGACCAACACTCATCAAAACGTATACGTAGACGCCAATGGATTCAAATGTTTAAATGCTGAAAACACTGACCAATGTTTAGATTACGAAGCACGCATTTGCTGTAAAGGTATGTTCTAAATGCGTACGTTGCTGTTTACAAATAAAACTTAAGTTCCAAAAAAACGTTTTGGCTGATGTTCACGCTGTCACGTGATAGATTTGATTAAACGCCTTAACTTATTATTTTTTTTATTTAATTTTTATTGGGCTCAATTAAGTTTATGTGTGTTTAAAGGTAGATTTTTTTTCTCCTGATTTTTTTTTCAAATACACCACCTAACCATTTGACTTAACACCATAATGGCTTAACAGTTTGCATTTGACTTAACAGTTTGCACTTGAATTAACACTTTTTTTGTCTTTTTTTCCAGCATTTCCGCCTACGCCCTTGGGGTTTATCACGCCGCCTGAGGGTTTATCAGGCCGGTTTTGGAAGGAGAAAGTGGCCTGACAAACCCTCAGGCGGTGTATAAAAATTTTTGGATTTTTTCGTTCATTATATTGTTTTATATCATTTTTTTATAGTTTCAAGTTTTCCAGGGTTTTAACCTACGCACTACCCATGTGGCTTAACATTTTGCATTTGACTTAACAATTTGCATTTGAATTAACACCTTTTTTCGGAAAAAAATGTGTTAAGTCGATTGGTTAGGTGGTGTATCTTACATGTATTGTTTTAGGTAGGTTATTAACTAAAGGATCACATATTTTATGGTTTATTTTTTACTTCCCTTATACGTAGTGTTTTAGACTCTCATACTATGACAGACCTTACTTGGGGTTCATGTTCCAGCGGCACATGGAGTGCCTGGAGTGACCGAGACGATCCAACTAATAAGGGAGATAATGAAGAACTTAAATATCGTGGTGACTACGATTCTTTGTGCCAAAATCCCATAGCTGTGGAGGCCCGCGTCAAAGAAACCGGTGCAACCCAAACACATCAAAATATATTCATAGACGAAAACGGATTCAAGTGTTTAAATGATCAAAATACGGGCTCTGTGGATTCATGTTTGGACTATGAAGCACGTATTTGCTGTCCAGGTAATTTATAGAGAATAACTTTCGATGTCTCTGAAATGCCCCAGATTTAAAAAAAAAATAGATTTAATTAAAATAAGAATTAACTAATAAAATTAATAATAAGTTTAATTCAAAATGAATCCAAACTATTTGTTAAGATTATTCAATCAAATCAAAATGAAAATTAAAACATTCTAAAGACCCATGTTTTCGGTGCTATTTAGTCTGCAAAATAAAATAGAAACCGATTTTTACAAACAATTTTAAACCAAAAACCTTGTTTATTAAAAAACACATTTTAACCTGAAAACTTTATAAAATTTCGCCTAAACGGCCGAGAAAATTTTGTGACCGTGATTTTGAATTCGTCATTTTGTTTTCATTGTTCATTTTCACTAAAGTGGTACTTTATTTAATACGTATTTTGAACAAATAATTCGTTCAGTTTCCCGAATAATTATAGAATTTTTTGTGTTGTCCCTTAACCCCGATGCGCCGGTGCTACACACGGTGTGCTGTTGCAAATTTACGTGGCTCTCACCGTTAAACCACTTTCTTAAGTGGTTGGTTTTGTTTAACCAAATAAATCATATAAATGTTGACTTTGTTTAACGGGAAACAAAGATTGTTTTTGTACAGCAGGTTTCTCGGAATCCGTACATATAGACGACCCATTTTGCGCTGGTTTTCAAAAGCAAATCCTTTTTTCTAATGAAAATCGCGCGTACCCGACAAAGTGTTCGGAATTATCCAAAGATCAATTATGGGGAAAAAATGGTACGTTAAAATGCTTTAACTAAATAGACTCAACAAACTTATCCAATCAGAATTTAGCATTATTTGGCTCTAAACGTGTGACCCGCTAAATTTTTACACATTTTGAGTCATAAAACGCTAAATTCTGATTGGACAAAATTGGTAATTATATTTAATTAAATCCCTTGAACATGCAATTTTTTTCTCATAATCAATGTTTGGATGATTACGAATATTTTG
>SCLG01000025.1:841315-861288 GCA_004367875.1 Oikopleura albicans
AGTGTATCGGATAAATATCAGAAATCAAATATAGCGGTCGGGGGTAAAGTGGCGGTCGTTCTACCGCCAATTATGAGAGAAAATTGGCGGTAGTTCCAGCAATACCGCCAATTTACCCGCCTCGCCTAACTACCGCCAGTGTTATGGTAAATAAATTATTATTGGCGGTAGTTCGACATAAAAAAGTTCCATGAAATTTATTTTTTTCTAGACGTTATAATGTGTTTACTTTTTTTATTTCATAAGCTTGATTTATTATCTAAAAACTGTCCTACTGAAAAAATCCTACTGGTATTAAAATGTTCATAAAATGTATTTATTCCAATATTTTATATGAAAATTGGCGGTAGTTACTACCGCCTGTCTAAAAATGGAACTACCGCCAGTTTAGACAAAGATCAGGGAAAATTGGCGGTACTGCCGCCAGTTTACCCGCCTCCAGAATAACGGCTTGAGTGGTGTTATAGGACTCTATGTCACATAAAATTAGGGATTTTCAAAATTATTAAAGTTAACTGGTTTCGAAACCTTTTTAAAGATTACGCCCAAACTTCCGTACGAACTATAGCTGGATCTACTCGCGGCACATTATGGTTTAATTCTACAACTTGTTCAACTTGTAATTTTAATCTTGGTACATTGTCGAAAATCAGCGATGGAAAATCAATATTCGAGGGTGGTGATAATATAGGGTGTCCAAACAATGAACCAAAACGATCGGAAATTATATGGTCTTGTGGTGCTAAAAACGAAATTATTTCTGCGACTGAATACCCTAAATGCGTCCACAATATTATAGGCACAATCGTGTGTGATCCGGAATGTAATGCCGACAAATTTAATTATGATAAAGATCCCAAAGTAATTCTCGACAAAAGGGCTGCCCGACTGGCCAAGTTCATGGACGACAACTTATCAGTGCCGGGTTATATTTGCAATTCATTTTTTTTTGTTAGGATAGAGCAGCTGCTCAAGGCAAAAGTAAACAAGTCGCGTTTAAACGCCGTAAAAACAGTTTGTTTTTCGAAATTATCATACCCTTTTTTCGTATCCTTTTCTAGATAATACATAACACAGCTACGGTGTGTCAAACCTCAAAATTTGCCAATTTTTAAATCTAGAAATTTAGACACATCGGGGGAAGAATTCCATCGCCTTTTTCTTATTTTTCTTCGTTTCGGAATTGGATATGGGGCAAATGCCGACGCGAAGAAAAATAATTGTGAAAAAAGGCGATGGAATTCTTCCCTGGATGCGTATTAATTTCTAGAATTAAAAATTGGCAAATTTTGAGGTTTGACACACCGTAATTAATTAATCAACCATTTGATTTTTCTATTTCAAACTTCAATTTTTAAGCTTACTTTTTATTAATTTCTCGACCAAGTTTGTTACAGCTTTTGCTTTTGTTTGAAATGGATTATTTGTAACCTATATAAAGCCCATTCCAACTTTATCATCCGCCTCAAAAACAAGGTTGAAAAAGTGGTCGACCGAATGCTTCTAAAATTTAATAGGCTAAACGAGCGATGTGATTTGTGGTCGGACCCCGAAGAGGATGCCGATACTGTCAGGTACAATTATATGTTTACAGCGTACCCCACATTTACTGTGGTATACTGTATAACCACAGCCCTTTAGATTCCACTTAGATATTAGATTCCAAAATATTGAGGATACATAAAATAAATAAGGACTCCAAAAATATTGAAAACGTGTTCGTCGGAAAAAAAAACAGAATCTCCACATTTTTAGAAACTAAGAATTTAAATTAAAAAAAAACTGTTAAACACGCAAAGTGTTTTGATCAATTTAATACTTTAACTCCCAGGGGTAACTTAGTCCAAATTTGGACTTAAGGCCCTAAATGGACCAAAAATGATACTAAACCGGGCTTAGTTGAAAATCGCTAAAACACGGCTCTTGTTAAATTTTATGAGAAAAAATATAAAACATAAAACAAAACTGAATTTTTTTAAAACTTAACATGGTAACAAGGGGGTTTAGTCCAAATTTGGACTAAGTGACCCTTACGGATTATATGTCACTTGTGACCCTTGAGAGTTAAGTATTTTCCAGGAAATGCCCTTTTAACTCTTCATATGGCTTATGGCCCATAAGTTATGGGTTAATTCGAGATAGTTACAAGCGAGTTTTTAGAAAAAACTACCACGAGTTTTAATGATAAATAAAAACTCGTGGTACGACCTCGAGTTTACCTGCTTCCGTTCAGTGGTTAACCTTTGTATTTTAGATACGACGAGCACAACCCATGCAAGGCAGCCAAGCAACTGACCAAAGGTTTCGTAAAATGGTCGACCATTTATAATTTGAACTGCAATGGAGAAACCACAAATAAAATGCTTCAATCCGTCGAAAGAAATATGGATAAAATTGAAGATATGCTCAAGAAGAAACTCAAAAATTGTTGATAATATTGCGCTTATGTCACCAATGGTGACTCACCATTGTATTAGCTCTTACTTATAAAAACAGAGAACTTAATGTTATATATCATACTCTAGTTAACAGTAAACGGCTGAACAAATATGACATAAAGTCGTAGAGAATTAGTTGTGACAGTTGTTCAATAACTGTTTAATACAATTTGGGTACCGGCCCGGTACTACCGGGGTGTAAATATTATTTTTCAAGTACCTTTAAATATCTGCGCTGTACTTAGTGAGCTGGTATAATTATAGGTATTTTGAAAACCCTATAAAAACACTACGAGTTAATGTTTATTTTTCTAAATATTTTACGATTTATTGTGTGAAAATTGTATCTGACAATAGTTCACTTTTTCATTGTTAAACTGAATAAATTCGTTCGTGCATTTTAGTGTTTCCTCATGAGGAAACCGACATGAGTACCAAAATGCCAAAACTGTACGAACAAATCCATTTTAATAATTCTTGTTTTACCTCACGTAAACCACACAAGTGTAAATTCGATGAGCCTATGTTTTATTATTATAAGATAAAATGTAAACATTATCGGCCATATTATATATATCCCAAATAGAACATTAGGAATTTGTAAACCAGATTTTGATTCTAAACCCCCAAGCACGATTATTCATCACAAACGTCCGGCCCCTCATTTACTCGTCTCTGATTGTTCGTGATTTCTCAATGTAAGCAAATGGATGGTCCTGAATCTAATAGGCATACTTTTGAAAGCTCCCCGGCCACCCTTGGACAATTTTTGGTCAATTTGACCACACAGAAACGAGCTCGTAAACAATTAACTGGGCGACGTACGGGGTTTATTTTTCTGCAGGCTTATGCGCCGTTGACTACTTTACAGTTTTGGAAAAAATTTCAATCAATTTCAAATAACCTTTTGTTTTGCGGTTTCCTTAGGAAACTTAAAGTTCAATCAATATATTGAAATCTATTTTCCTGTGCACAAAAAACTGGACTTTTTCCATCTTAGATCTAGACTAGAAAATACGCAAGAACGTTCGGCATTTTTCATGGCAAAAGCCGAGTAGAGTCTTAAATACACCGCTTAAGGGTTTATCCGGCCACTTTCACCTTCCAAAAACGGCCGGATAAACCCNTAAAGATCCCAAAGTAATACTCGACAAAAGGGCTGCCCGACTGGCCAAGTTCATGGACGACAACTTATCAGTGCCGGGTTATATTTGCAATTTCTTTTTTTTGTTAGGATAGAGCAGCTGCTCAAGGCAAAAGTAAACAAGTCGCGTTTAAACGCCGTAACGGCAAAATAGCCCCGCAAAGCGGTACTGAAAAATTGCTCCTAGCTAACTCAATGAGCGTAATTGAATTTAAAAAACAGTTTATTTTTCGAAATTTCCATACCCTTTTTCGTATCCTTTTCTAGATAATACATAATACAGCTACGGTGTGCCATTGACACTGTGTCAATTGACACTGTGCCATTGACACTGTGTCAATTGACACTGTGCCATTGACACTGTGTCAAACCGCAAAATTTGCCAATTTTTTATTCTAGAAAATAATACGCATCGGGGGAAGAATTCCATCGCTTTTCTCTTATTTTTCTTCGTTTCGGAATTGGATATGGGAGAAATGCCGACGTGAAGAAAATTAATTGTGAAAAAAAGCGATGGAATTTCTAGAATTAGAAGTTGGCAAATTTTGAGGTTTGACACACCGTAGCTCTGTCAAACCCTTTTTTCAATTTTTAAGGAAAATTAATTAATCAACCATTTGATTTTTCTATTTCAAACTTCAATTTTCAATCTTACTTATTATTAATTTCTCGACCAAGTTTGTTACAGCTTTTGTTTTTGTTTAAAATGGATTGTTTGTAACCTATATACAGCCCATTCCAACTTTATCATCCGCCTCAAAAACAAGGTTGGAAAAGTGGTCGACCGAATGCTTTTAAAATTTAATACACTAAACGAGCGATGTGATTTGTGGTCGGACCCAGAAGAGGATGCCGATACTGTCAGGTACAATTATATGTTTACAGCGTACCCCACATTTAGTGTATAACCATAGCCCTGGTATAACCACAGCCCTTGACTAGATTCCAATTGTGCTCCCAAAAATATTGAGGATACATAACACAAATAAGGACTGCAAAAATATTGAAAACAAATTTTTGGAAACTAAGAATTTAAATTTAAAAGACTGTTAAACAGGCAAAGTATTTTGATCAATTTAATACTTTAATTATTTTCCAGGAAATGCCCTTTTAACAAACTCCTGTGGCTTATGGGTTACTTCGCGATAGTTAGAAGCGAGTTTTTAGAAGAAACTACCACGAGTTTTAATGATAAATAAACACTCGTGGTAGGACCCCGAGTTTACCTGCTTCCGTTCAGGGGTTAACCTTTGTATTTTAGATACGACCAGCACAACCCATGCAAAGCAGCTAAGCAATTGACCAAAGGTTTCGTAAAATGGTCAACCATTTATAATTTGAACTGCAATGGAGAAACCACAAACAAAATGCTTCAATCCGTCGAAAGAAATATGGATAAAATTGAAAAAATGCTCAAGAAGAAACTCAAAAATTGTTGATAATATTGCGCTTATGTAACCATTGTATTAGCTCTTACTTGTAAAAACAGAGAACTTAATATTATATATCATACTCGAGTTAACAGTAAAGGGCTGAACAAATATGACATAAAGTCGTAGACAATTAGTTGTGACAGTTGTTCAATAACTGTTTAATACAATTTGGGTACCGGGGTGTAAATATTATTTTTCAAGTACCTTTGCATATCTGCGCTGTACTTACTTGAGCTGGTATATTTATAGGTAATTTGAAAACCCTATGAAAACACTACACTGAACGAGTTTATGTTTATTTTTCTAAATATTTTACGATTTATTGTGTGAAAATTGTACCTGACAATAGTTCACTTTTTCATTGTTAAACTGAATAAATTCGTTCGTGCATTTTAGTGTTTTCTCATGAGGAAACCGACATGAGTGCCAAAATGCCAAAACTGTACGAACAAATCCATTTTATAAATGCTTGTTTTAACGTTCTTATACCGCACGTAAACCACACAAGTGTAAACTAGATGACCCTATGTTTTCTTATTATAAGACAAAATGTAAACATTATCGGCCATATTATATCCCATACATATATCCCAATTAGAACATTCGTATACCAGATTTTGATTATTAACCCCCAAGCATGATTAATCATCACATCCCTGAGCACAAACGTCCGGCCCCTCATTTACTCGTCTTTGATCGTTCGTGATTTCTCAATGTAAGCATATCGATGGTCCTGAATCCAATAGGCCTACTTTTGAAAGCTCCTCGGCCACCCTTGGACAAATTTAAATTCGACGGCCAAGTAATGAAGACCTTATGGCTTTTAGCCGCTTAAGCATCGGCAACAGGTTGTTGATATTTTCAGATAAATGCGAGTCAAAAAAAGTGTCAAGATAAACTTTGTTAAGATAACTGGTTAGGGAGTGTAGTTGAAAGAACTTTCCCACATGGATAATAAATTCCAAACTGATGCCTGTGATACCGTTTAAGGGTTAACAAGTAACCTAAATTTTTCGATGTAATACGACTTTTTTTTAATGTTTATAAATTATATATTGGAATCTATTTTTCCTGTGCACAAAAAACTGGACTTTTCTCATCTAGAAAATACGCAAGAACGTACGGCATTTTTCATGGCAAAAGCCGAGACTCGCTACTGTAGCGTCTTAAATATACCAAATTTAGTGTCCAAACTACCGGAATAATTTTATCAATCGACAAAAGCATTAAGGATGGGTAGTTCGAAACTCTGTAAACAATGCGACCTACCCATCCTTAAGCGAGACCATCTTTTTCCGCATGATGTATTTTATTGATTTGTGGTCACTGTGCGAAGTTCAAAATAGTTTGACGTTATCTTGAAAAACATGTCTTTTAGATAATAAAAAAAACACAATAAACTCATACTCATAAAGTCAATAAAGTAAAAAAACGGCGTATACAGTATACGGACCGTATAATACGGTATACTGTATGATAATGACAAATTGAAGTATACAATATAACAAATTTGATTCACCAAAATGGAAAAATTGATGGATGAACCTTTGGGCTTTTATCCAAAGCAAAGAAAAATCACTTTCAATGGTTGTCTTTCATGGGCCCGTCTTGTTTAACAACCATGTTTTTTATTTAGTAATAGGAGAAACATTATTACTAATTCAAAGATCAAATAAAAGAAACTCTTCGAAAAAAAATCGTAATTATTTAACTGAAATGGAGAAAATAAAACGAACCGTCGATGAAATAAAAGACGATCTCGACAAAAAGTACGTGTCATTAACATCAATATTTTTTTATCGTCTCAGTAAACTTTTAAGTTATCATTATAATAATTACATCCCCTGCGCCTTTATTTTCAAACTTTTGCACGAAGAAAACCCCGCAAGCCCCTTATCTAGGCATAAATGTTTTTTTTGGGTTTTTCGATAGTAGAAATTTGTGACTTGAGCTTTTCTTGGCTTTTCTTGTCCAGGCAAAAGCTGGCTTCATTTTGACAGTCTAGATCAGAGATGCCAAAGTTCTGTTCTTAATCTCAGAACAGAACGTAACAGAACAGAACGCTCGTTCTATTTGGTTTGTTATCTTAAAACTTTACGAATCAAGTTAAAATTCTCAAAAACGGTTTTTGGGGACAAATTGGGATAAATTAACAATCTTAATATTTTTTTCGTTCCGACGTTCTTGGCCGTTCTTGGCCGTTCTGGAGCGTTCTTGTGATGGAAAAATGCCCAGAACAAATTTTTGAACGTTTTTTAATAAGAACGAAAAAACGTTCTAAATGGCCGTTCTGTTATGTCTCGTCATAGAAAAATGGCCCATAACGGTGTTCTTGCGTTCTTTCTATTGAAATTCTGTTCTCAAGTTTTCAAGTTCTGCGGAAAAACAGAACTATGGTATCTCTGGTCTATTTCTACTTTTTAGAAAAACTTTTTTTTAATACTTTTCAAACTTAGCTTATTACAGCGCGTAACAATACGAAAAGTTCTCGAGGATGACCTTGAACTTTATAAAGATTTGTGCGAGAAAGAGGAGTGGAACAAAGGCATGGATCATTTTAGGATGATGCTTCAAACTTGCCCAGATGGGTTTTGGTGTGCCGAAATTGAACCCACAAAAGTTATTGTTTCATTTTGCGGTGGCTATAGGCTATCCAATATACACTTCATCGCAAAATGCTATTTAGACGGGGTTTACTACCCGGAATTTTAAAGACTGTTTGAAAAAGTGGGATCTGAATATAACTTAAAGTTATATAACTTAAAGCATATAACTTAAAGTTAGTTTTTTGGCGTAAAAGAAACCGCGACAAGTTTTGCCAGTTTAATGTATTATTAAAAAAAAATTTCCAAAAATGGTCCATAACTTATGAACGGTTGTACTGGGTATGTACGGGGTCTTCAACCTACACTGTTACATCTTTGTTGCTATTTAGGCTTACATAAAGCAGCAAAAATGTAACAGTCTAGGTTGGACACCCTGTACAAATTTCTGTTTCCGTTTTTTTTTTGTCATTTGGATAGCCTTAATAATAGTTATGACATCGGCAATAATCAAGCCATTGTTTGCAATTTTATCACGAAAAAGAATTACCGAGGAAAAGGTATAGGAACGATGGTTTTAAATAAAGTTTTGAGGTACGGCGTCGAAATAATGATTTATTTTTTATGGTTTTTGTAATTTTAAAATTTTGTGTTATCATCATAAACAAAAAATTATGTTCAATTTGCGATGCCAAAAAGTCACTATAAAGACCATGACCTGTATATAAATAGTATCGAAGGCAAAGAAGAGTTTTATGCAAAACATGGATTTAAACTAAATATGTACTCGACTTATCATTTAGCTGCCGAACCAATTCCAATCACTAATCGTTTAGCATCTGGTGACATGTTGCAAAAATGTTTCAAGGATAATATTGTTGTGTCCACCGTAGAGTCATTTACAGACGAAATTTATAAGTTTGATTCGAATATATCGCCCGTTTTACGCAACATTAAATGGTTTGTCGAAACCGCCGAGTTCTCTTTAATTGCACACGATAAAAAGCAAAAAGTTAAAGGTAGGTATCTCAAAAAGATTTCGGATCTGAAAAAAATACTGTATGTGCTAACTAGTTTGTTCGCTCAAAAATGATGCGATTCAGTCCATTAGAGGGCGCCAAGTGAGCAGAACTTGTTTGTGAGCAGAAGCTTTTTTTGAAAATAAGGATGCAATATGTGCCCTTTCACAAATGTTTGAGAACGTGACACTATTTTCGAGAACGTGACACTATTTTCAAGAACGTGACACTATTTCCGAGAACGTGGCGTTTTTTGACAATTGATTGTGTCACGTTCTTGCATGTACAACTGTAGTTAAAGTTATTGGTAAATGAGTCCAATGCAAATTTATAAGGCCTAATTTTATATTCAGGATTTATTTGCGCTCGTCGAGTACCAGAAGGGCTGTCTTATCAGCCGTTTTACGCAGACGATTTGGAAACCGCTGAACGTCTTATTATCAAAGCTCGAAGTAAAAACTGGAAAGACGAAAGGGTTCAATTTTTTGCTCCCACCGATAATGAAAATGCGCTTAATTTGATCGAAAAATATTATAATATTGATGAAAGTCTCAAATCTGGGAACACATGGTTTGGGCGAGAAAATAAAATCGCAGTGAAAACTGCGTCAATTTATTCAATTTTGGATTATTGTGTGTCCATTTGTTAAATAAAAAAAAATATCCACTGTACACGTTTAAAAATAAACTAAAATGAGTCGCAGAATAAATTTGTAAAAATTATTACAAGCAGCGCGGTGAGTTGTTTGCGTGGCTAAAGGACGCTAGCCAATAGGAGGCGCCTATAAAAAAGCGCGCTTGTAATTCAGTTACAGACGCTCCGCGGCTACGGCGCTGGCGTCTGTTACTGCTTAGTACAGTGGCTATACACTAATGGTTCTTTTTCCGCCAGGGCATCTTCCGTAAGCGAATTGTATCGCGGAACTTTTGAACGACATCCCGTATATTGTGGGAAACTTAAATATTTGTAAATTTATTGAATTCGTATTTCGAAATGGTATGAACTCCTTTTTTACCCATCTTTTTTGTTAAGGACGCGTGTAACTGCCCGCTTATCCGTATTTTGCCAAAGGTGGTTCGCGAACAAGTAAAACCATGGAAAATTAAATCTCTACAAATAGCTCTTGTACGCCGCAAGCCGTACACTTGTGGTAAAAATTAAGCGGAAAGTGACATACGTCTCTTTTTACACATATAAAATGACCAAAAAGCGGGCACTTTTTAAAAATTGAATAGTTTAGAGATTAATTGGACAATAAGTGTATATTTTTTTTAATAATAACTTACAATTTGATTCTCTACGTTCAATATCGGGTTCCAAACTGACAAGGTCCTTTTCGCTGGATACCCCAGGAGAACTTATATCATCCTCATCAGTTTTTGCGCTTGAAACTTGAGTTAACTCAACTTCAACCCCATTCGGTTCCAAATATTGTTCAAAAACTTCATCCTCAGTGGTTATTGTCGAGCGATTTTGTAATCGTTGATCAGACTGCGCTAACGGCGTTTTTAGAGCCATTTTTGCGCGTGGAATTTCATAATCAAAATTTGGATATCCAAAATGGTCTTCTATTGGGCCATCAATTTCATTTTCATAAGCAGCATTTCCATCGATTTGATTGGCTAAATTTTAGTTTAGATGTTACTTTCAACCCCTTACATTTTTTGCTCACGAAAANTAAAGCACAAGTGGCCGGATAAACCCTCACCCGGCCGGATAAACCCTCAGTGCGTGGGCGGGATTGGCGAAAAACTTTTAGGAAAAAAAAGTGGCCGGATAAGCGCACGAGCGGGCAAAGTGGCCGGATAAAGGGGGGCCGGATAAACCCTTAAGCGGTGTATACCAAATTTACCGGTAGTGTCCGAAGTTCGGTCCGAACTAGCGGAATAATTTTATCAATCGACAAAGACATTAAGCGAGACCATCTTTTTCCGCATGATGTATTTTATTGATTTGGGGTCACTGTGCGAAGTTCAAAATAATTTTTACGTTATTTTGAAAAACATGTCTTTTAGATTAAAAAAACACAATAAACTCATAGTCATAAAGTCAATAAAGTAAAAAGGGCCTATACGGTAGACTGTATGGTAATGACAAATTGAAGTATACAATATAACAAATTTGATTGACCAAAATGGAAAAATTGATGGATGAACCTTTGGGCTTTTATCCAAAGCAAAGAAATCGCTTTCAATGGTTGTCTTTTATGGACCCGTTTTGTTTAACAACCATGTTTTTTATTTAGTAATAGGAGAAACATTATTACTAATTCAAAGATCAAATAAAAGAAATTCTTCGAAAAAAAAAATCGTAATTATTTATCTGAAATGGAGAAAATAAAACGAACGGTTGATGAAATAAAAGACGATCTCGACAAAAAGTACGTGTCATTAACATCAATATATTTTTTTTATCGTCTCAGTAAACTTTTAAGTTATCATTATAATAAATACATCCCCTGCGCCTTTATTTTAAAACTTTTGCACGAAGAAAACCCTGCAAGATAACGGGCCAGGGATAGGCATAAATATTTTTTTGGGTTTTTCGATAGTAGAAATTTGTGACTTGAGCTTTTCTTGGCTTTTCTTGTTCAGGCAAAAGCTGGCCTCATTTTGACAGTCTATATCAGAGATGCCAAAGTTCTGTTCATAATCTCAGAACAGAACGTTCGTATTTGGTTTGTTATCTTAAAACTTTACGAATCAAGTTAAAATTATCAAAACTGTTTTTGGGGACAAATTGGGATAAATTTACAATCTTAATTTTTGTTTCCTTCCGACGTTCTTGACGGTTCGAACGCGTTCTGGAGCGTTCTTGTGATGGAAAAATGCCCAGAACGCATTTTTGAACGTTTTTTAAATAGAACGAAAAAACGTTATGAATGGCCGTTCTGTTCTGTCTCGTCATAGAAAAATGGCCCAGAACGGTGTTCTTGGGTTCTTTCTATTGACATTCTCTTCTCAAGTTTTCAAGTTCTGCGGAAAAACAGAACTATGGTATCTCTGGTCTATATCTACTTTTTAGAAAACATTTTTTGTAATACTGTTCATATTTAGCTTATTACAGCGCGTAACAATACGAAAAGTTCTCGAAGATGACCTTGAACTTTATAAAGATTTGTGCGAGAAAGAGGAGTGGAACAAAGGCATGGATCATTTTAGGATGATGCTTCAAACTTGCCCAGATGGGTTTTGGTGTGCCGAAATCGAACCCACAAAAGTTATTGTTTCATTTTGCGGTGGCTATAGGCTATCCAATCATAAAATGCAACTTAGACGATCTTTACTCCCCGTAATTTTAATGACTGTTTGAAAAAGTGGGGTCTGAATGCAAGAAGTTAGTTTTTTGTTGGCATAAAAGAAACTGCGACAAGTTTTTCGAGTTTTATGTATTATTAAAAAAAATTCCAAAAAAATTATGGTCCATAACTTATGAACTAGTTGTAAGATAATTATACTATAAAAGCGGGTCAAGCGCCTAAACAATGAAAATATTGGTTGAGTGCATTTTAATTAATTTTTGCTTACAAAAATATGATCTGTCACTGTTCGAGCACGCTGATTGGCCGGACAGATTCAACTTTCAGATCCAACAGCCACTCAGGCCATACAACAGCCACTTTTTTGATGAGCTCATCACTATTTTTCATTGTGTAGGCGCTTGACCCGCTTTTATAGTATAATTATCTTATGTACAAATTTCTGTTTTCGTTTTTTTTTTCATTTGGATACCCTTAATAGTTATGACATCGGCAATAATCAAGCCATTGTTTGCAATTTTATCACGAAAAAGAATTATCGAGGAAAAGGTATAGGAACGATGGTTTTAAATAAAGTTTTGAGGTATGGCGTCCAAATAATGATTTATTTTATATGGGTTTTGTAACTTCGTGCAAGCAGACTCATTTCACATAATAAAACAAAATTACTTTCAATTTTCGATGCCAAAAAGTCATTATAAAGACCATGACCTGTATATAAATAGTATCGAAGGCAAAGAAGAATTTTATGCAAAACATGGATTTAAACTAAATATGTACTCGACTTATCATTTAGCTGCGAAACCAATTCCAATCACTAATCGTTTAGCATCTGGTGACATGCTGCAAAAATGTTTCAAGGATAATATTGTTGTGTCCACCGTAGAGTCATTTACAGACGAAATTTATAAGTTTGATTCGAATATATCGCCCGTTTTACGCAATATTAAATGGTTCGTCGAAACCGCCGAGTTTTCTTTAATTGCACACGATAAAAAGCAAAAAGTTAAAGGTATGTATCTCAAAAAGATTTCGGATCTGAAAAAATACTGTATGTGCTAAGTAGTTTGTTCGTTCAAAAATGATGCGATTCAGTCCATTAGAGGGCGCCAAGTGAGCAGAACTTGTTTTTGTGCAACAAGTGGTCACCAGAACGTGACGCTAAAAAATAAGGATGCAATATGTGCCCTTACACAAATGTTTGAGAACGTGACACTATTTCAGAGAACGTGACACTATTTCAGAGAACGTGGCGTTTTTTGAGTGAAAAGTGTCACGTTCTTGCATTTAAAACTGTAGTTAAAGTTATTGATAAATGAATCCAATGCAAACTTATAAGGTCTGATTTTATATTCAGGATTTATTTGCGCTCGTCGAGTACCAGAAGGGTTGTCTTATCAGCCGTTTTACGCAGACGATTTGGAAACCGCTGAACGTCTTATTATCAAAGCGCGAAGTAAAAACTGGAAAGACGAAAGGGTTCAATTTTTTGCTCCAACGGACAATGAAAATGCGCTTAATTTGATCGAAAAATATTATAATATTGATGAAAGTCTCAAATCAGGGAACACATGGTTTGGGCGAGAAAATAAAATTGCAGTGAAAACTGCGTCGATTTATTCAATTTTGGATTATTGTGTGTCAATTTGTTAGATAAAAAAATATCCACTGTACACGTATAAAAATAAACTAAAATGAGTTGCAGAATAAATTTGTTAAAATTAGTACAGTGGCTGTACCCTAATGGTTCTTTTTCCGCCAGGGCATCTTCCGTAAGCGAATTGTATCACGGAACTTTTGAACGACATCCCGTATGTTGTGGGAAACTTAATTATTTGTTAATTTATTGACTTCGGATTTCGAAACGGTATGAACTCCTTTTTTACCCATATTTTTTTATCAGAGGCGCGTGCAACTGCCCGCTTATTCGTATTTTGACAAAGGTGGCTACATGAACTCCGATTAGCCTATTGGGTTACTAGATGGGCCCGGAAGCCCGTCTACATTTTTAGATTAGCATATTTGGTTACCGGATGAGCCCGCGAAGCGGGGCTATCGTGTACAATGAAAGCTCTACAAATAGCCATTATCTTAGACGAGTAACTCTTGTACGCCGCAAACCGTACACTTGTGGTAAAATTTAAACGGAAAGTTGCACAAGTCTTTTTACATACATAAAAGGACCAAAAAGCGGGTAGTTTACAAAGCACCGGATATTTCATAAGAAAATCTTTGAAAAAATTTTAGTTCGGATATTTTTAAAATTTAGATATTTCAGAGATTAATTGGGCAATATGTGTATATTTTTTAATAATCACTTACAATTTGATTCTCTACGTTCAATATCGGGTGCCAAACTGACAAGGTCCTTTTCGCTGGATACCCCAGGAGAACTTATATCATCCTCATCAGTTTTTGCGCTTGATACTTGAGTTAACTCAACTTCGACCCCATTGGGTTCCAAATATTGTTCAAAAACTTCATCCTCAGTGGTTATTGTCGAGCGATTTTGTAATCGTTGATCAGACTGCGCTAACGGCGTTTTTAGAGCCATTTTTGCTCGTGGAATTTCATAGTCAAAATTTGGATATCCAAAATGGTCTTCTATTGGGCCATCAATTTCATTTTCATAAGCAGCNGCGGGCACTTTTTAAAAATTGAATAGTTTAGAGATTAATTGGACAATAAGTGTATATTTTTTTTAATAATAACTTACAATTTGATTCTCTACGTTCAATATCGGGTTCCAAACTGACAAGGTCCTTTTCGCTGGATACCCCAGGAGAACTTATATCATCCTCATCAGTTTTTGCGCTTGAAACTTGAGTTAACTCAACTTCAACCCCATTCGGTTCCAAATATTGTTCAAAAACTTCATCCTCAGTGGTTATTGTCGAGCGATTTTGTAATCGTTGATCAGACTGCGCTAACGGCGTTTTTAGAGCCATTTTTGCGCGTGGAATTTCATAATCAAAATTTGGATATCCAAAATGGTCTTCTATTGGGCCATCAATTTCATTTTCATAAGCAGCATTTCCATCGATTTGATTGGCTAAATTTTAGTTTAGATGTTACTTTCAACCCCTTACATTTTTTGCTCACGAAAACCCAAAAATCACATTTAGCTTTAATCGGCATGGATTTTCGTAACCTGCTTAAATTAACAGACAGTTTTGTCGCCTACGCACTATCTGCTTAAAGTAACACTTGTTTCTTCCATTTTTTGACTTTACTTTAAGCAGATAGGCGGAACTGTTACTTTAGGTAGCTAGTGCGTAGGCGACAAAACTGACTGTTATTTTAAGCAGGTTGGTGGTGTAATAAAATTTACATGCCGATGCTTTCCAACCTACACATCAATTTATCTAATAAAAGTTCAGCTCAAGCTTATAAAAAAACCATATAATTGGTAATAAAAAACCTGAATACGTTCTATTTTCTTCCATTCGATGCATGACTTGGTCCAACTTGAGCGCTAAATTTTCATATTGAAGTTGAACTAACTGATTTGATTGGTCAGATGTTGACCCGACAATTTTTGAGAGTAAATTTGAACTTTTCTTTTTTGTATCTTCCTCTTGTGCTAATTCTTGGTCCAGTTCGGCCTCCGCGCGTTTTTGCTCTTCTTCTTGAACCCGTTTGGCTTCTTTGGCTTCATCTTCAGTTCGTCTTTTGTTCGGCACAATTTGAATTCGTCGAAAGTGCAAAAACACTGGTAATTTGGCCGAAATTTAACAAGTAAAAAATGACGGATAAATATAGTTCGAGAAAGGTAAAAATTTCGACAAATTATCTTTTCGTCTAGTCACACTTTAGGCGAATTTTAACTGTGCCTTTTGTTCACCATAAATTCGACAAACGCTTTCATTGAACTCTCGGATCTAACCGAACTATTCGGATCTGAATTTTTTTTATCATAATAACAGTACCGAATTATCACTTGAATATTTTTCCCGTTTCCAGTTATCTGTCAGGTTTCGCGAAAGAAAAATAAACCTGCGCGATAGCTGGGAGTGGGGGTATTTTCACGACCATTTGTGGTCGCGAAAGAAGTTTTATTTTGGGTAGTTTCGCGACCACATGGTTTGGTCGCGAATTGTTGTGCAAAATTTGGTTGAGGTTTAGCGATCACTATTTTTAGGCGGAAAAAATGGTCGCGAAACCTTGTCTGAAACATCATTTGAACAAATTTTGAACAACGCTTCGCGACCAAATATGTGGTCGCGAGAATACTCATAAACGGGTTTCTTTCGCGACCAAAAATGGTACGCTTCACCGATAGCTGCGCAAAGCGTAGGCGGAAAAGTTACATGTATAAGTTTTTTGAGGAAAACCAGCCCAATAACAGCACGAGCTAGCTAACCTGCCCGATAACTGATCAGGAGGTTATTTAAAAAACATTGACACGCAAAACTTCAGGTCTCTCACCTTTATTGAGTGCCAAATTAATGGCCCGTCGCCAGCGTCCCTTTCTTTCCTTTCGTGCTCGGTAACTATCGTACGAATTATGCTGAAAGACGAATGTTTTGGCCCGTTTGCCACGTTCAGACTTTTGTTTTTTCTTCAAACTATTCGAAAATTATTTCAAGAATGTTTTCCATAAATAGACGTACCTTTTTGTTTCCTTAATCAGTTTATACAACTCAAAAGCATCCAGATACGCGAGATAATGTTGAAAGGTTGAGACACGATGCCAAAGCATGGTCAGAAATTGTATTGTGATTACCAGGAAATAGAAAACAAGGAAGAATAATCCCAATGGCTACAAAATCGTATAAATGAATCAACATAATATACAGTCCTTCCTCCTTTTAGGAATAATTTCGAAAATAGCGTCCGTGGGTCGTTGCCCGTTGGGCCCAATAACCCTAAAGTGGTCATTTTTGGATCTTAATCCCACAAGTATCACAGAGAAAGTATAGATTTTACTTATCAACATACACGGGCCTGTTCCGGGACACTTTTCAAAAAAGTATAATTATGGGACAAGATTATATTTCTCGATTTTTAACGATAAAATGAGACAAAAGACCGGGACAAAATGGGACTTTGACTAAAAGCGCAACGCGTTCCGTCTGAGCTTACCCCCTGTATTATATATGACAGAAATCATAATACTAAGTATATTTTTATAAAAAAGTGTGCGTTAAAAACTAATCTTAATTACTAATCTTCACTTTAACTTACTTCAACTTGATCGGTGTCGCTTAGGCCGTCGCCAGTGCCGTTAGTTATACAGCTATCCGGCATGATCCCAGCAGGAATATCAACTTTAATTTCAGCTTGTTTAACGCCCAAGGAAATGATAAACCAAAGTAAATTGATGAACAAATACGCAAAATACAATTTGTCTCTCAATGCAGTAAGCTACCATTTATGCTCATTAATATAAACAAAATTGTGGCTGACAGAATTACATACAGTCACGAGTCCCATTAAGAGATATTAACTCCAGACGGCATTTGTGCAAATTTGTCGAATGCCATAAAGTGGGAAAAAGAATGTCGGACTAAAAATTCCTGATACACTAGTAAAACTCTTTTTAAACGGCATTAAACGGTTTAAAATGAATAAGGTTAGTTTGCACCAATGCCCCTTACGGGTTAGTGTCCAGTCGGGACTCGTGAGAGTTAACTATTGTTAATTCGTGGGAGTTAACTACAATTTGTTAACCGTTTAATCAGAGGGCGGCCTTTCATAATGCACCACGACGTGATTTTGAAACGCTGGGGACATAAATGATTTGCTACTGGTGTGGGTAACGAGTTTGTCACCGAGCTGAACGGGAATCGTCGTATATTGAGTTTTGGGACTCGTCAGTATACGGCGAGTCCCGTTCAGCTCGGTGACAAACTCCTTACCCACACCAGTATTTCTCAAGTTACTGTTTTCATTAAAAAAACTAATAAGGAACATTTCCTGTTCAGCATTATCGGCGGCGATTTGTGCTTGACGTTCGGCATCCTCTGAAGACGTTTGATTTCGAATGTAACCGTTCTGTTTGTTTATCATTTTCATCCAAAAGTCATGTTCCGAGTCAGATAAGGTATAAATTTTGGAATTACGATGAATGGGAGCATAACGATCCAGTGCCCAATCGAAATATTTTAACTTGTATTCTTTCATCATGTCAAACTCCCGACGGGCGATATTCACTTTCTTGAAGAAAAAAACCTTTGATTAGACAAAAAACAAGAATGTATTTTTTTTAATGTTGTGTAGAATTCATAAATACGATCATACATATACAAAGGGTGCGTAGTTATCTTGCAAAAAATACGTACGCTTATTTTGCAACTTTTTATGGTAAATTCGCTAGATAAAAACGCGCTGCAGCGCACCTTGTGGACATACGTATAATAATAATTTAATAAGATGTACCAAGGAAAACTTCAACATATTCATTTTGCTTATTGAAAATTGTTTTCGTTTAGTAATCGATAAGTCTATGTTGAATTCAGTATCATGTGACATTATCTCTGATAAGGAATTGATACCATGTTTTTGATAAACCGTATTTTTGGTAATATTTACAAATTACCGTATGGCAGCGCTCAGACTGCAACGCTTTGAGCAATTTTCTTATGATTTGTAACGCTATTATAACGTCGCCGTTGCAATCTGAGCGCTGTCATGCGGTATAAATTAATTATGAGTTTATTAAACAGGTCTGTATACCATTTTACCTTATCATATGGTCGATCTCGTGGAACCAACTGCTGCAAAAATGTTTGTTTAGAAACAAGTTGAGCTTGAACTCCAAAGTTAACTGTTTTCGTATTTGTGATAACTCGTCGAAGATCTTTTACTTGAATCCCGCCATATAACTGCTCCATAGTTTCTTCCTGCGTTAATTCGTTTATATCATACGTTAAACGCATATCCGCTAACGGGTCCTCTTCCCTAAATAGAAAAAATTGTTACTGAATTAGCCGAATAAAAATTATTGTTTATGTTCACCCTCTAGTACGTTATGTTAACACCCGTTATGTTAACAAAATTCCATTATGTTACCACTTTTTGGGATTTGATGTATTTCGGTTTCCGCCCACAACCTAACCCGTTATGTTAACAATCGCCTACGTCTCAACCCATTATGTTAACAAAATTTCAATATGTTAACACTTTTTGGCGTTTGATGGTGTTAACATAAAGTGTTAGGTGGTGTATATTATAGGTAAATAATTTTAATTTAATACAAATATTGAAAACAAAACAAACCTCAAATCTTCGAGAGTGTCCAAATCGGGTCTAACTTTAATTTCAACCTCTTCATATTCTGGGCCGAAAACGAATTGTTTAATTTTGGGCACAAAACCCTTAGCTTCTTTTATTTTGCGTTTGGTTTTCTTCTTAGAAGTTGATCCAGACCGTGTCCCCCAACTAACATCATTCAAATTGGCAATCATGTAAATTTGTAAAAAAATGAAGCACGATGGAATGAGCAGGTAGTAAATAATTCCGCAGCACAATGTGATCGGGTCGAAATGCAGAATGGCGACCAAAACGTGAATCGTGGCGATGAAAACAAAGAATAAGAATGTCGGATTTATCCAGCATTCAATACCAGTTTTCACGATGAAAATTAAGACAAGTGCCATTACAAAAGAATAAACTGAGTTGGGTTGTGTATTGAAGACAAATTGATGCAAAGTATGGGGTAAAATAACGTGCTTCTTGCTTTCTCAAATTTTGTATTCTAATACAATTCGGTTGGCATGAAAAAAGTTCTTTTTTGGTTATTTTTTCTCTTGTCAACAATGTACTTTTTCATGCCAACCGAACTGTAGGCTTAAAAACTAGAAAAGCGAGAAGTGTGTTTTTATACCTCATACAGTACTGGCCTGGGTAATGAGTTTGTCACCGAACTGGTCGGGACTCGTCAATATACGACGAGTCCCGTTCAACTCGGTGACACACTCGTTACCCACACCAGTAGTAAATAATTGTAAAAAATAATGCCTCATAAAACAACTCATAAACTATGAGTCGTAGTTAATCTTTGGTAAGTAATACAAATAGTTTCGGTGTATTTCACAACCATTCCCTAAGCTGAATATTTTTGCCAGTAATAGCTGTGTGTCTCCATTTTTGTAAAGGCGGCAAAGTAAGGCAAAAACAATAACTGGTCCAACTA
>SCLG01000025.1:861318-873236 GCA_004367875.1 Oikopleura albicans
GTAGTTAATCTTTGGGTTAATCTTTGGCGCACCAACTGTAAAACAAATAGTTTCGGTGTATTTCACAACCATTCCCTAAGCTGAATATTTTTGCCAGTAATAGCTGTGTGTCTCCATTTTTGTAAAGGCGGCAAAGTAAGGCAAAAACAATAACTGGTCCAACTATAATCACGTAAGACCATATTATCCCGAGTGACGTGCCAATCGCCATCAAAAACATGGTTTGAAATTTATGCATTTTATTCCCAAAAATTAACCCGTATATGATTCATATAATATGAACCGGTAAATATACACATGGTGCGCAGTTAACGGGTAGGAGTTTTTCTAAAAATTTGTAAGGGGAAAAAATATGAACGTTAACTGTACACCATATCACTGTACACCCTATCTATGCCATGTGTACAGCTGACGTTTTTTTTGTAAAATCTTTTTGTATAACCCCTTTGGGACATATTTCTATGACAAATTTTAAACCAAAATCAAAAACGCTTCCGCTACCATCATAACCGTCGTCGACAAACCAATAAGAGAAAATATTATCAACAGAAATTGATACAAAATATATCCATTGGAAATATAGGCATTGTTTTTAACAGCAGCTTTGCGGTTAACAATTAACTCCCAAATGTTGGCTGTGGTCGACGGGCCCCATCGACGACGCTGCTTGTAAAATGTTTCGAGATCTTCGGGTGCGTAGGTTAAACAGTGCGCCGCGGATTCGTATTCTATTCGTCCACCCGCAAGTAGAATTAGCGTGCACAACCAGCGATCTTCACCCTGATCGTACATGAGTTTTTCCATTGGATTTTGTGCTAACGACTTATACTTTAAATGCGTTTGTTGTGTATACAGTATGCCCTACAGGTCTGGATTTTCTAAATCTTTTGGACGGAGAATTCGTTTTTTGGCAGTTTTTTAGCAAACCGGTTTTACCGGTATTTGTCGGTAAGCGACAATCTAGTGATGATAAATACCGGTTTTATCATGTTATAGGCTATAAGTTATGGGGTATAACATGTTAAAACCGGTATTTCCCATCACTAAATTGTCTATTACCGACAAATACCGGTAAAACCGGTTTGCAAAAAAACTGCAAAAAATCGAATTTTCTGTCCAAAAGATTTAGCAAATCTATAAGTTATATAGGTACTTTTAAAAGCTAATAACTAAAAACACAAATATGATATCCGTTTTTTTATTTGGCGAATTTTGACCGATAATTACCGGTAATCGATCTAGTGATAAGAATACTGGTTTTAACATGGTAGAACCAACTTTGACAAACACTGTAGATAATTTGATGTCCTAAAACACTTCCTTTGCCATTACATTATCTTTTGCCAAAAAACTCATTCGCATCATTGAAAAACATCCCGGAGAGCAGAGAACACATCCCAGGACATGTTCGGTGGCCTTTTGCATCCAATGGCCAACCGCGTATTCAAACCGCTGGTACCAAACGAGCGCCCCGCTGCCCTGCGGGTGAATTTGATTGCAACACGCTCCCACATTTTTGTTCCTCTTCATTCGATCTAAGACGAGCTCGACAGCATCTGGGTGAAAGTCAACGTCCCCGTCAAG
The DNA here is from genome assembly GCA_004367875.1 of Oikopleura albicans. NCBI lineage: Eukaryota > Metazoa > Chordata > Appendicularia > Copelata > Oikopleuridae > Oikopleura > Oikopleura albicans. The sequence goes on from SCLG01000025.1 coordinate 862,903, forward strand.
TGCAAGAACAAAGGAGTTTTCTTTTGTTACCTTGCCAGGAATCACAAAAAAAAAATATTCATTTTTGCTATCCACTAAAGTATGAATGTACAGAGGGAGCGCCAAGTATTAAAGGGTAGTTTTTTTTTTCGAAACCTACGCTTATTTGGTATTGTCATTTCTAACACTTTTATCTCACTTATATACATGTTAAATTATACATGATGATATATACATGTTAAATTATTTTTATTAATAATAAATTTCAATATCAAAAACAATTTTATGATGCAAAAATAGTTTGATTTCGAAGCCCCAACCGATTTTCTTTTGAATTGTAATTTACCCTTACTTGGCGTTCCTTCCCTTATTTGTTGTGCCCTTACTTGGCGCTCCCCCTGATGTTAAATTTCCTGAGAAATTGATTTCAAAATTTAACTCTATAGGCTATAGACTATAGCTTAAAATAAAACGGTCTCACGCAAATTTGCATGAATTTGCTCCGGTGGCTTATTATCCAGTCGATCCCCTCAGGATTGAACTTATGGTCCAGATATTCAACTTCTTTATTTCAAATTGTATCCCTGACCTTATCACCGTTAACCGAAACACCACAAGCATCAATTTTGTATCCAATTAGATAATACAGATACATAACCATACTCCACCGCTTTCCACGTTGAACTCGTTCCGCATTTTTCAAATGAACATGGAAGTTAATTCCTTTCAGGATTTGTACACCAACATATATAGTATTTGAGCCCATTTGAGTCCCAAAAACACATGCTGAAATTAACCCCCTAACCAGGTATCTTAACAAAGTTGATTTATCTTTTCAATTTTTGGACCGAAGCGCATCGCAATTTTCAATTATCTTAACACTTTTTGAGCAAAACAGATGTTAAGATAACTGGTTAGGTGGTGTATAATACAGCGTATGTAACTTAGGGAGTACGGACGTTAACAGCAAACCAATAAAATATAATATTTTTATACAATGTACAATGTATAATGTACAGAATCCTTTCCTTGTATATTATATTCTAGCCGGCCACCATAGGGTGTCAATACGGTTTTCGAATCTTCAACACAACGACCCAAACGCCTCGCATGAAGAAGTTCGGCCAAAATTGTTCCAAAACTGTAAACCCACTTATTCAAAGTTTGCCACTCAGAAAACTCACGGGGTAACCAAGATGGTAAACTCTTTTGTGGATTATCCTTGCAGTTATGACTGAAATTTGGGTTTGAATGCAGACTAGCCATTTTATCTCATCTTATAGGTGAACCAGTTAACATTTTTTAAGATTAAACGTCGTTCACGCTGTTCACATATCAACCACCTACCTGCTTAAAGTAGCAGTCAATTTTTCGACCTACGCACTACCTGCTTAACGTAATAGTTCCGCCTATTTGCTTAAAACAAGGCCAAAAGTGGAACAATCAACTGTTACTTTAACTCGAACTGTTATTTTGAGCAGGTAATGCGTAGCCAGCAAAACTGACTTTTACTTTAAAGGTAAATCGATAATTGCATATTGTCTGATGTAAAACAATTTAGAAAAAAAATAGTGGTCGGTTGAACAGACTTTCGAAAAAACCCAAACTTTCAAAAACATTGTCGAAAAAAATATTGATTTCTAAGTTGAAACGATCTTGCTGTCGTAATGATGGATCCTGTTTGCGTAAATGAACATAATTGATTAGACGTAAAAGTGAGCCAAGTAAGGTACGCATTTCATTGTCTTCCTCGTGCCATAATGTCGTACAAATAAATATCATGGGGACTGATTCGCGATTCTTTGTGTCGTAGATTGATTTGCGGCGAACCCCATTTGGCCCAGCCATTGTCGCCACTTTTGCCACTTGTTCCACAAGACCCGCCGTCACCTTTTTGCTCGCTGATCGTTCTTTTTTCTTCTTTTCCTCGTGCACATTTTTGATCATAAAGGAAGCCGTGTCATTACGCTTGCGCTGCAGCATAACACTGTTTTAGGATGAATTTGTCATTAATGTTTTCTAGGCTACATTATGAAAGGGTGCCAAATTAGTCCGGTAATACATTTTTTTTAAATGACCTTTTTAAAAAATGGCTTTAAAAAATGGTTTTCAAAAAATAGCTTAAAAAAGCTTGCCAAAAATGGGATTTTCAAAAAATGTCTTTTCAAAAAATAACTGACCAACCATGATTTTTCAAAAATGACATTTTCAAAAGTTAGCTTTTCAAAAAATGTATTTTCAAAAAATGTATTTTCAAAAAATGTATTTTCAAAAAATGTATTTTCAAAAAATGTATTTTCAAAAATTGTTTTTTCAAAAAATTACAATTTCAAAAACTAGCTTTTCAAAAAATGTATTTTCAAAAAATGTGTTTTCAAAAAATGTGTTTTCAAAAAATGTATTTTCGAAACATGTGTTTTCGAAAAATGTATTTTCATTAAAAGCACCTCTTTTCAAAAAAAAATGTTTTTTCAAAAAATTCTCTTACAAAAACATTACAATGTATACCCTCAACTTGCAAGAGGCCATGCACCTCTATAGGCTGGAGAATCGAACAATGAACGTTCGAGCGCATATGGGTAACATCTGTCGAACCAAACGTGTCGAACCGCAATGACAAAAGCAATAAAAGCTCCGAGAAATTCGCCAATTTGGAACAAAAGTCTATTGCGTCTATCTGGAACATCCCAGGGAATGTGTTCTAGCCAAATACGGTCCTCATCTTCGTCAAACGTTATAAACGGTAATAAAAAGTAGAAGAATGGCATGCCGAAAATAACAAGAAATGATGGAATAACTGCAGAAAACAGCTGGAATTTAACTCTCACGCTGGCGGTGAAAAAGTAAGTCGATAAACATGTACAAATAAGGCACACAATGGCTGTGATGTCAAGCCAATGTAGTTCGTTATTTGTCGAACTCACTATTTCCTTTTGGCCAATCTACAAATACATTAATTTACTTTAACAGTCATGCGCATCGAGTTTACTATAACAATCATGTGCATCTGGGGTAGCTAGCTACCCAATTTGTTCTAGCGCGCAAAACAATCAACGTTTTTTTATAATTATTTTACTTGGAAGCCCTGTTCTTTTTCTCTTACTGAGGTGATTTTCAACCTTAACTCTCGTCCTCCACGGACCCAAACGTAAAAACAATTTTCTAAAAAAAAATATTTTGCTCCCATATAAAAACGTAAAATTTTTTTTTTGATTTCAAATCCGTTGTCCCTTTTTTATTATCACAAGCCGTTTTCTTTTTATTTAGCAATAAAGTGAAAATGGGTATCTAGCTACCCAATATGCGCATGACTGTTAAGGTGTGTGTAACTGTCCGCTTTAATTAGATTCCGCTTCAGAAGTCTTCCAAACCAAAAAAGGAAAATAAGTAGACGGTTACACGCACCGCTTTTTAAAACAAAACAAATGAAGTAAGCAAAAATCGCACAGTTCATAAGGCCCCTGATATTGTAGATTTGAAAATATTCATTATATTATTTTATGGATGTATAAGAAAAACCTGTTGTAATCCCAAAATATTGCTCGCGTAGGATGAAAACCGTTTTTCTTCAAAACAGTCCAAAGTTATCGTATCGTTCGACAACGTATTATTTAATCTCGAATTATTCCCAAATATGTCACAATTAGTTGCATTAAAATCAGCACACTCTTCATAAGTGAAACCAGTCCAACAAAATGTACGACCTTGTAATAAATCATCAATAACTGAACCGAGGTTCAAATCAGTCAATTAATTATTAAAACATTATGTTTTTAAAAATTCGACCACTTTCAGAACAAAAATAATTGAATATTGAAATTCGTGACGCTGTTAATGGTTATATGTTCTTGAACACATCCAAAAAACGTAAAATAAAATGGAGAATTAAGAACCTCGCACTGGAGTGTCAACTGATAAGTAAAAAAGGCACAGAAAATATGCCCCAATAAAGATCATAGTGCGGACTTAAATGGATTTGAAAACATTCAAAGTTCCTAGAGTATGTAAATTACAAGTATTACATATATGGCACTGTAGGAGGCGCAGCAAGATGTTAAAAGTAAATACATTCCTTAACCATTTATCGGACGCTTACTCATTTATCGGACAATTTTTTGGCCAAAATGGGGTCATTCTAATAACAACATGACCTCTTTTGTGGCGATGCTCATTTATCGGACGCTATTTTCGAGAACCGAAAACGTCCGATAAATGGTTAAGGACGGTAGTAAAGCAAAATATGCCAAGTGGGGGGAGTAGAAGGGAAACAAACCAAAGGTAAATAAAAACAATAGCGGAGGGGGGAATAGAGGTTTAAGGGAAACATGTTTCAAATCCATAAATATTGGCGAAAGAAAATGCACCCAAAATAATCCTTCTTCGACTTTGATTTTCTCTCGTTTTTGATAATTATTCAAAACATGAAACGAAGAAAGTAGTATACATCCGGCGGCAACTATTGTGAAATATTGCTCGTCTGGAATAAAAGGTATACCCATCATATAAAAATACTCCAATGCAATTAGCGCCAAAACACCAAAAATTAAAAGAATGCCAACCGTGTCCAGTAAAACACCTCTCCAGCCTTTTGGGAAAACGTTTGCCTTGAATAATGTCGGAATTAATAATGGTCCAAAAACGCACAAATAAGGAATCATCAAAGCCTTTAGAAAGGTAACAATTTTTAACACCGGGGAGATTTGTACTTAATCTTATAAAACGTGAGTCCTTTTTTTCGCATAAATAACCAAAAATGAATGTTTTTCGTCATCGTAAGGGAAAAGACATTTTGGCGAACAAATGTTCGTGAACAATGTGGTAGTCACAAACTTTTTTGTGATATTATGGTTGTTTGTTTCCTATTTAATAGTAATTTCCTATTTAACAATAATTCAAAAAAANAAAAAAACTGGTAAAGCCAAGTTGTACAGCTCGTCAAACTACGTCGATCTGACTATTCAGAAATTGATTTGGGCCACCAGGGCCCCCTAGAGAGCTGTTTGAAATCTCCAACCTACGCAAAAAATAACACCGTCAATCGAATTTTCTCGAAAAGTTAAGGGAGGGTCACCAATACCCGTTTTGCCTTACGGGGTCTCCATATGCCTTAAATCGACGAAAAACCCCAGTTGCGTTTCTATTTATTAAATACACGCACTTCCCCCTGGGAGTTAAAATGACCTAAAAATCTACAAATTGAAATAAAAACGCGCTGTTCACGAGATCTGATGGGAACGGCCGGCTAATTTTCGAAAAACCAAACATTTTACCCAATTCTGAAACATCGTCAAATATGGCAAAATAAAGAATGTGAGAAAAGCAATGCAAGCCGCGTTCCAAGACTCCAAAAATATCAAAATGGCATTTTGCGAAAAAGTCGAATTTCGCACTTCTCGATGTTTAAAAACTAAAAAATAGAAGCCATGAATTAACCCTCGGGCTTCCGGAAGGCATAGTGTAACCAATAAGATCATAAGGCTTCGCGAAAGCATCCTAAGCGAGTCATATTTTTCGGGATATGAATCCATGTAGCACTAAATCAACATATTATTTGTAAATGATGTTACTTGGGCACAGTTTAAATTGGTATAAAGTAATAGCTGGATAAAAAATATAATTAAATTAAGTCTGGGGATCGAAACTCGCAACATTTTGGTTGCGAGTTAACTACCTCCAGAAAATCGTCATAGAAGATATTATATGAAGATATTATACCGTATGGGGACTGTGAGGCTTTGAGAGATTTTCCTATGATTTGTAACGCTATTCTGGCGTCACCCTCACATTCTGAGCCTCCCCATACGGTAGATTTTTGAAAATTTTCCTATAGAATTTTTAACGTTCAATATGAAAAATGATGGAATTTTTGAGTGACCGCTGCCAATTTACGGATATATTTTAGGCTATATTATTTAGGACATAAAGTCGGAATTTTGAAAAAAACAGCCCCAGTTTGTACATTATCCCAATTGTGCCGGTAAGTGTCGTACCTCATCGGTGAAATTGAACTCAGTATTGATGCTCAGGTTCAGAAATCTGTTCATTGTTGTTAAGGATTTCAAATTCTGAACGAAAATTTTGAAATATTTTTCAGTGCCTGTCTGTCATTGGTCGACTAACCGTGTATACATCCGTTCTCAGAAAGCCATTGGGCAGCGCAAAATCGGTGTTAACGCACGTTGACTGGTCACCGCATGCATTACACAATGTGGTATTAATTAGATCTTTCTTGTTGAAATTATTGGTAGTAAAGTTCCAGTGATTGTCATCGATGGGCACATTAACCGTTCTAACCCGCACAATTTCAATCCCCACTGTTGCAATCAAAAAAGGGGATATGAAGTTTTTAGTTTTTTGCATTTTATATGGAAACATCTGTGATTTCGGCCAATAATTAAAAAACCAAAATCACAAAATTTTTAATCCCAATCACACTGAAATCACAAAACGAAAATAAAATCACAAAAATGTGATTTTAGCGTGATTGGAGACTTTCGTACTCTCAAACTTTACTTATTGAAATTAGAATCGTACACCATCTGCGCTGTTATCTTACATTTTGCGCATGAAAAAACTCCAAAATAATGGAGCCCAGGGGGAAGCTGAAAGATAATAGCGCACTCCTCAACATACAAAAATATGCATTGACCGAAATTTGGCCTAAAAAATCAAGATAACCGAACAAATGAAAAAAACTGAAAGAGTAGGGGTGTAAACATAACAGCGTAGAGGTTGTGACTTATAAAATCACAGCGTGTGTGTCATTTTGTGTTTCATATCCCCAGTCAAAATTGAAAAAGAAATACATTGAAAAACATTAAGGACGAGAATGATGCAGCCGAGGACCAAGCCCGATAAAAATCGAATGATGATTTTGACCCATAGTAGGAAAATTGAAGGGTAGCTGTTTTGTTCTTCGGGAACTGTATTAAATTGATCCCACGCTGGCCTAAAAACAATTCTCAAACTTTATTAGAGCAATGGTGCATATATTTTTTGTTTACACCAAAATTGGCAAATTAAAAAATGTTCGTTATGAAAAAATAATTATGAAATGAGCTCTTCCCACGTTTTTTTTTTTGCCTTTCTATGATTAGGCAAGCGCGGTCAAAAAAGGACCAATCGCAGGCCACACAGAGGCGCTGCCAAGCAACGTTACCAAAAATTGGTAACATTATTATTTTTTTCCTCTTTTTATATCACTACGATATGTGAGTTTTAGAAAATTTTATTTTTACGCGCAGAAAATTTTCTCCTTTTCGGATTTTCTCCCTTTTCGGACTTCTCCGTTTCCAGTCACAGAATTTAACCAATTTTAGAAACAAAATAAAAATTAACCGTTTTTCGTCAGTCATGGAGCATATCGTATTCCTTCTCTCTTAAACTAGAAGACGAGTGTTTTTTGGAATTAAGCAAATTGACGCGTTCGTTTCGTAAAGTAACTTTTATAATTTTATTGACATAAAGAAGTAAAAAAAGTGAGTCAATCGACCGGATGAGAAATTCAAAGGACAAAGAGTGTGTTGAAGCTTTTCTAACATTGATTTGGTGGCAAATTAGGAATCGAACAATGGAATTTCCTTTAAATCTTAAAATTAATTTCTGAGAGTTAACCCCCACATGTTAGACAAAATGGCCCAGAGACAACAGTTCAAGCCATTTAGGAGATTGCGTCAACCACAAAATCTAATAATATTATTAGCATTTGGTCTGCAAAAATAGGACTTTATCTATTATTTTGACGTAAATGTAAAAAGTAAAGAGAAGAAAGTAAGTGCGAGAAGTTTGCTTTGTTCTGGCCTGATGATTAACAGTCATGCGCATATTGGGTAGCTAGCTACCCATTTTCACTTTAAATCTAAAATTTAGAATCTGAATAAAAACAGAACGGCTTGGGATAATAAAAAACGGACAACGGATTTGAAATCAAACAATTTTTTTACGCTTTTATATGGGAGAAAAATACTTTTTGAGAAAATTGTTTTTGCGTTTGGGTCCATGGAGGACGAGGGTTTAGGTTGAAAATCAACCCAGTAAGAGAAGAAGAATTGGCGCCTCAAAATGAAGTTTTTGACAAGTTCAAGTTAATCTGGGGGATCGCTGGTGCTACTTATGACAACTTAGAAACTGCGATTTTGAAGTACAAGCTTTGCTCTCTCAGCAACATAATAAAATAATGTAATCGTATTTGTGGAACGGTTTTTATAGCGTTTTCCCCGAACGTAAAGTTTGTAAACAACATGACTGACCGGTCCTTAATCTATTTGAACAAGGCAGCTGCCTGCATCATAGGGTTTTGTAGCGGGCGTATGCGTCATATAAGCGCAAAAGAAAGTAAAAAAAGAACACAAAGATTTTTTTCTACCTGAAAATTTTTACCCTAAGTAATTTGAGATGAAGAATGCGTTTTTTTGTAATTTTTTCTTGTTTTTACTTATTTTTATGCTTTTTTGGGCGTTCAAAAGAGATCTGGACAACTGGTTCTTTAACAGGTCTGTGTGCCAATCGGCACAGTAAGTTAACCAGATTTTTTCATTACAAGAACGGCGAAAGACTATGGTTGCGGGGACGGGGATCTTTACGAATTTGTTTTCCTAAAAATCATGTGTTTTCTTCATTTTAGCGCAATTACATGTGCTTCGCGGGCCCATTTGGTAATACAATAGGGTTATCTCATCCTATGTAGCCCCGCTTCGCGGGCCCATTTGGTAACCCAAGAGGGTCATCGCATTCTATATAGCCCCGCTTCAAAATAAAATAATGATCAAAAAAAATCCGTTCATTATTTGGCCCGCTAGAGCAAATTGGGTAGCTAGATACCCCAGATGCGCATGACTGTTATAGAAAACTCGATGCCCATGACTGTTAAGCCATGTATATTTGAAAGAAATGAGTGAAATGCATAATTTCCGGGAAAATTTGACGAAAATTTAACCAGCCGCTTTAAAAAATAACAGTACCTATTTATATGTAATCAAACACGGCGGACCCAATAATTGAGCTAAAAATTGAATTTTTTTAATTTACCAAGAAATCGGCCCAAAATGGCTAAAATACCGGCTATCTGATTGTTCAAATACATATCACCCCTGGAAAATCATACTAGTTTGTAATGGCTAAATACACAACTGTTCAGTTTATTTTTTTGTGATAAAAAGGTGGTTTGCCTTTTTTTTTCTGAACTTAATGAACGTTTTTCATCAATGAACGTTTTTCACATTTTTGTCAACGAAATGATGGTACCGCCCTTAAAAGAAAAAACCACCCGGTTCGGAGACAACCACCCGTTTTGGAGACATCTAAAATTTTCAAAGTTAAAAAGCCTTTTTTCTAAAAAAAATCACCCGTTTTGAAGATCACCGGTTTTGGAGACATTGAAAAATGTAAAAAAAACACTCGTTTCGGAGACCCCCGTTTCTGGAGACACCCGTTTTGGAGACGAGGACTGCAAACTATTTTTGTTGAACTTGAACTGCTTTATGATACCGTTAAAGATCACCTGTCAGGGAAAAAATCTTAAAATTGCGTCAAAAATACTTGAAATTGTCTACTAAGATGTAAAGAACTTTTATTTGAGCTTTTGTACGAAGACAGGCAAAACTAGTTTTATGTCTAAAAATTACAGGAAAATGTTCGGCACTGGTAGGCAAGTGAGGTAGAATAATGTACAGAATGTAAGGCAAGATATTTTCAACTATTTTTGATAGGCGGGAGAACGAATGAAGAATTCTTGCTTTTTGGAACCATTTTGAATTTCGTTTCATCTTTTTTGTTCACCGTCGACGACTTTTGATGCATTTTCGCATTTTTCGAAAACTAAATTATTTCAGTTTACATTAGGCCCAAGTGTCTTTAAAAGGACCAAAATGCATAATTTGGTCATCGAAAAAGTAAACACGTTTTGGCCATTGAGCGATTATTTAACTCGGATAGGCCTTTTACGGTAAAAATGCTCTTTAGCGCCCAAGCCTGTTTCCACTTCCATAATTTTAATTTTAACTTCGTGATACGCGTATACAGAACTACATATCTAGGGTTATTTGAAATGCTTAGGTACTGTATAATATGGACCATGTAACAAATATATGTCATTAACTTACAGTTTCGTATCCAGGCCACATTTCTTCGCTTTCTATGATTTGAATTGAATCGCCGTCTGATTCGTCCATAAAAGTCGAAAATGTTGGTCGACCACTTTCTCGGCCACTTTCTTTGCTCGGCGAATGATATCCACTACACTTTTTATCGAGCTAAAATTATACTTTCAATTTCAACCGTAACCAATTATTATAATAAATTTGAAAACAAACTATAACATTATTATGTATTATTATTTATTATTATTTATTATTATT
>SCLG01000025.1:873872-904420 GCA_004367875.1 Oikopleura albicans
ACTTATAATTATTTATTATTATTTATTATTTTTTTATTATTATTTATTACTATTATTTATTATTATTTATAAAAATGTGAACTAACCAATGGAATTTGGTCTCTAGCGTCAGTATTTGAGTCAGATGCGGAATCACCGGCTCCAGAATCGCGCCCAGAATCAACTGTCGAATGAAAACTGTTTTCAATTGTACATCCAAAATTGTCCGAATTGTGTTTTTCCCAATCTAGATTAACTTGCCACGCAACTTCGGCGTATTCTTCATTTCTAGAGTTACATCCCGGGGTTATAGCCAGGTCCCCATGTGGACCCCTGGGCGGCCGGTCACTTGTCCGATATACTTCCTTGCGTCTCATCCGGTATCTAGATTTAAATATATAAAATTCATTAGTCTTTTTAACCGCTTTTTTTTGGTTAATCTAGCACGAAATTCTGTTTTTAATAATTTTTCTCGTTTCGTATTTAAGACACATCTGAGCACTTTTTAATTTGCTGCAAAAAAATCTTTAAGATTTTAATTTTTGTGTTTTTTTTAGAATTTTCGTGCCGGTAAAACCACGATGAACATTTTTTAATACAAGGGGTAGGCCAAATTGGTGGGGGTAGGCCAAATTATTCCGGAACACCCGATTCCGGAACAGTTATCGAAAGAAATTCCAATTCCGGAACGCTTTTTATTTCAAAAAAGATTTGAAGTCCCTTTCCGGAACGGTTTTTGGGGCAAAAGTCCAATTTCGGAACAAAAGGGGACTTTGGCTCAAAATCGCAAAGCGTTCCGGAATTGGCCTACCCTCTGTATTATACAAAAAATCCTACAAAACGAAAATGACTAGAAAGCATGCTTACCGGATGAATATTGAAGCGGTAATTATTATCAAAATGAGGACCAATGCGGTAAAAGCGGCGATCAACAGAATAGCAAGTTTTGATGCTTTAGATTGTGCCGGAAGCGATAATTCGCCCTGAAATCGACCAAGCATCACGCCAAATTCCTCATCACTCAGTTCGTTTTCACACACCAAAATGTTAACCTGAATATTAAAATAAAATACGAATATCATAATTGTCGACCATAAGGAATGTAAAATGTATTTCAGTAAAACAAGTTCGAAATTCTGACTTTATGGAAAATTTACAAAGTCAAGTTCTGTTTAACCATGGAGACCATTAAGCTAAAATTGGCCGATTTTTTTTTGTTCTATTTGTTGCCTTTTTTAAATTTAACTACAACGGTGCAACTGAGCAAATTAAATCCAAGTTTTTTTTAAATAATTTTGTGCCAAATTGACAAATACATTGTTATACACAGGGTCCGCGGTTATGTTTCATCCCGTTATGTTTCACTTTTTTGAGAAAATCTTTTCCCCTAATAACTCTATTTATATTAATAACTCTTGTTTATTTACGTAGGTTCGGTTCGCTTTGACCTTACATGCGCTTTATGTTTCACTTTCTCCCGCTCGCGCCATTATGTTTCACTATTTTTCGATTTTTTGTGAAACATACCGGCGCACCCTGTGTATTTAATTAAGACCCGTACTAATATCTTAATGTCGTTAAAAACATTAATTTTAAACACCAGTAACTTAACAGGTAAAAGTGGTTTTCACGGGAAATAATTTTTTCCCGCCGTAAAAATTAGAAAAAAGGTTCTTAGTCATAAAAGCATATAATTAAATTTGTTGTTGATAAGTGTTACGTTTTGATCGAAGGACGTGTTAAGAAAAAGACGACACGGTTGGCCTTTGTTATCTTCTTGTCAAACTGATGCAATTTATTGCAACTTGTTTAGTGAAATAAAAAAAAATGAAAGAACGGTGTTTATATAAATAAAAGTGATAAGGTTTAATTTAAAAAATGGAATTTGGATGACTCATCGGCGGCTCAAAAATGGCGCATTGATTCATAAAAAAATTAAATTGATATTTGTTTTAGAGCATTTTCATAAATTGATATTTTCCAGCGACATGTTCACTTTCTAACATGATGATTCGATTTGCCAGAGTGATAACAGTTTCATTAGATTAGCTTTAACCCCCAAGGAACAAGTAAAATTTAATTTCAGGAGTAAACACACGACACAGTATTCATAAGCCTATGTTTTAAAATTATTTGTTTTACCGGTGTTCGGTATACCGTGTACCCTACTGGTTTATGTTAAACAGTTAAAGTACTCGTACAGAAGTTAGAAAATTACATATTTTCTGATTTGAGCCCAAAAAGAGCTACTAAAAGTGTATTATTGGTGATTTTTTATAATTACTTTTGTTTTAAAAGTCTACATATCCTGCTATAAAATCGTTACAATTTGTTGGTCAAACAATTATAACGTTTTTAGGCCATGACGTCATCGAAAGTGGTCAGATTTTCCGTCCGTACGCGCGCGCCGAGCAATGTCTCTCTGTATATGTGCACGTTTTTTTTGAGAATCGAAAATGAACATCTAGAGATCCCTGACTGTAATTTAATTTATACGGCACCGCGGTCTTTTATACAAACGTTTTTCAAATAGTGTTGTTGTCAAAAGTTTTACCGAAAAGTTAGAATATATTGAAAATGTCTTAAGTCCACTTTCAACTCAAAAGTTAAAATTGACCAAAGGGTAATTTTCATAATTAAGTGCCAAATAAATTTTCACTATTATTGATATGTTTTTACTAAAAGTAATTTGTATTAAGCGTTAAAGACACTAAATTATATGAAACTAGTATTGGCTAAGGCGTTCGTTGAGGGGGGGGGGGGTTAAATAAAGCAAAACTGTCAAAACGGCTGATAAATGGAATTTTATATGATGGAAAAGAACACGTTGTGACATGCGGTATATTTTTGATTTAATCTAATTTACACATTCTAATGAGAACAAAAAATAAAATAAAATTTGCCGTAAATTATGCCCTTCAAACGTGTTTTTTGAAGTTGACGCCAGAATTTACTTTTCATGTATAGTTGGCATTTTTTTTTGGATTACGGAACTTGCATAGTAGGGTATCTCAAGCTTTTTCCGAGGGTCTCCATATCAATTCTCCATAAAGTGAGAGTTTTTTTGTGTCAGTCAACGGGCCTTTTGGGAGTTAGAAATTGCTAAAATGTAAAACAAATCATGTAAAAAACTTACCCGCGTTGTTGTGGACAAAGACGGCGTTCCCAAATCTTGCAATCGAATAAGTATAGGATGAGGGCCCAAATCGCTTTTTTCAATATCCCTGGTTAGCGCCATTTTCCCGTCCTTGGCCAGCCGAATGAGGTCGTCTCCTCCGCGCTCAATTTGCGCCAAAACTTTCCCATTATTTCCCGTGTCCCTATCCGTGATGTCCAGCTCACAAATCACGTCATTTTTTCGACCTTTGACGTTTACTTGGATGATATCCTTAAAGGGCAATGGGTAGACCAAAGTTGGGGCATTGTCGTTTTGGTCAATTAATTCAATCGTAATTTGGGCCATATCACTTTTCCCATCTTGATCCTCGGCAATCACCGTAATCGTAAACGTGGAGATATCGATTTCAGCGTCTAAAACGTTCATCAAGCTGATTTCGCCCGTTGTCGCATTAATGCGAAATGGCACGGATGAACGCGAAAAGCGATATCGAATTAATGCCGTCTCATCCGCGTCAACTGCCCGAACCTGCCCAACAAAGAATTCGACCGGTTTATTTTCGCCAATTGAAAAGCTATACCGGCTCTGCTCAAAGCGCGGGGCGTTGTCATTGATGTCGTTGACCTTAAAAAATTTTAATAAAAATTACTACTGAAAGCTTACAGTTACACAAGCACCACTATAGTTTTTTCAAAAAATATTTTCTTTTTTTGAAAGATAAAAGGTTTATGAAAATTAAAAATATTTTCATAAAAAAATTAATAAATTTGCGGTCTCTTTTAAAATTGTCTAGAATGGTAGAACACATAAAACATTAGAGCGTTGGCCATAGAAATGTCGCAGATTTGTATTCTAGAATTTATTTTATTTTTTATTCTAGAATACGAACCTGCTACATTTCCACGGCCACGGCGGACGCTCTATAAAACCTTAAAGTTCAAAAAAATATATTTTAAGAGCCTACCTGTATAGTTATTTTTGTGGTGCCTTGCCGCGGCTCTGAACCATGATCGGTGGCGATTATTTCTAGAATTTGAACGCCAATCGTCTCAGCGTCCAGTGACTGTGTTGTGAATAAATCACCACTTTTTGAGTCAATTTTGAAATATTTCGAGTCGTTTCCGAGCGCGTACGTAATGCGCGCATTTTCCCCGGCATCCAAATCGCGCGCCTTCATAGTTGTTATTTTGCTTCCCGGGTGGTTATTCTCGTCGATGCTCAGGTGGTACATGGAATGTGGAAAAAATGGGTCATTATCGTTTTCGTCGATAACTTCTAGAATTACGTGCTCTTCAGAAACCAATGGCGGAATGCCACTGTCGGCGGCCGCAATTACGAGGTCATACTGGGGTACCCGTTCCCGGTCCAATAATGCCTTAGTTTGCAAAATGTATCGATTTGAATCTGAGTCGATTGTGATTAATTGAAAATCTGCATTGTCCAACAATTTTGCCGTTAGTTCACCCGCCGCACCCCTAACCAACGTTCAAAATTTCAATTTTTGAAGTTGTTAAAGTTAAATACTGCGTATGTATTGGGAACACTGCGCAGTTATCGGGACGGTTTTTCATGGCAATTTTGGCGGTATAAATGGAGTGGGGTACTTTCGCAACCATTTGTGGCCGTGAAAAACCCGTTTATGAATACTTTTGCGACCAAATGTGTGGTCGCGAATTGTTGTTCAAAATATGGTCCAAAATTGTGTTTTGGATGAGGTTTCGCGACCACTGTTTTTAGGTGGAACAAAAATGGTTGCTAAACCTTGTTAAAAACAGCAAACCATATTTTGAACACCAATTGCTCATAAACGGTTTTTTTTTCGCGATCAAGAATGGTCGCGAAAGTACCCTTCACCGGATAAATGCGCAGCAGTGGATCTCAAAAACTCAAATAGACCCGAGTAGACCAAAATCCGTTTGTTGGCCCTAAAATCACACGATTTATAAAATAATCGTGTCATTTTAGGGCGTTTTTGTCATCATTACGACAGTTAAAGTCGAGACACAGGGTATATCTGATGCGTTTTAGACACATACACAATATATCTAAATATTTAATTTTGATTTTGAACGCTGGCCTATCATCATCGGTAACCGAAACAAAAGCAACAAAAGCGCCAATTTGTGCAGCCTCTGAAACAGCCGGTGCCTCTGGATCCCCAAGAAATGAGACTTCGATGCGCGGCCGATTGTCATTAACATTTATGATGTCAATTGTGATTGTAGTATAAGCTGGTATCGAACTTAACCCTTGATCACGCGCCTCAACGTATAAAGTATGCTGTTTTGATTTTTCATAATTTAGCGCTTTTCCAATCCGAATTTCGCCAGACTCAGAATCAAGCCGAAAAAGTTCACGAGTCGAATTTGAAGTCAACGTTCCATAACTGTACTTTTGGTTCAATAACTGGCAATTTATTTTCTAACCCTTTTGAATTCATGTCTTTACCACAATAAGGTTTTTTGACACTTTTTGTAAACAAATCGACCCTACCATCCTTAAGGACCGTACAGACAAGTTGTTTACTTTATACGACGCGTACGCTACCAAATGGAATCCAGATTTGTATTTGACGCAACAAATAGGCTAGATAGAAATTTTTGAAGACAATAGGAAGGTTTCGGCAAATGGTATGTACGGTCCTTAAGATCGATTGGATCTATTCAATTTCAGAAAATACCCCCTTACTAAGCGGCCCTTACACATAGAGCTTTGCATCTTTTGTTACTCATAAACTTTGTTTCGTTCATCCTATAGTAGTCACAACGATACAAAATATTTGTATTACACAATTCTGTACACAGGGTGCGCCGTTAACTGGTAGCCTTTTTTTATTAATTATTATAGCTTAAAGCTAATTGTTAAGGTTCAAATATGCCTGTTACCGGCGCACGCTGTGTATTACACAATTTTAATATGGAAATTTATGTAAGAACTATTTATGGCATCTCGGGCCGAGATTCTCGGCGGCCTACTTAGGACACCAAACTGGGTCGTTAGACTGTGTCTAGCAATTTCAATTAGTTTTCTAATTCCAAAACTTAAAATGTTACAAATAATGTTGACTAGAAAAATTATGAACCGTAACTGTACTTGATTTTGCCAAAAACGCCAGAATCGGCATCAGTGGCATTTAGGGTGAAGGCCAGATGGCCGATTTTTGAAGATTCCGAAAGTTTAATGTTGTAAATTTCGCGATCAAAATAGGGATTGTGATCATTTACGTCCAAGACATGAACATTAATGTTGGTTAAGCCACTTAGACCACCAAAATCGACGGCCTTTAAGCGCAGTTTATGAAGCGGTCGTTTTTCATAATCTAGTTGACGAATAAGTTTCAATTGGGGGACAAGTTTCCCGTTCGTTAATTTCATCTCTTTCAGCTCGAAATACTTAGGGTTTGATTGTTCCTCAATTTTGTACTTTTCGATGTCATACTCGTCTGTGTCCGCATCGGTTGCCGAATCTGGAAATAAAAGTTAACATATATATGAATCAAATTACCCTTATTCGCGTACCCGATTAAAGCTTTGGGCCAAATTCGACGGAGTATAACCTGATTTCAGTCGAGTATGCCATCTTTGTTTAGGTAGTTTTTTCTTTTAGTAAACGCGGGTCAAACTCAGGTCAAACTCTGGTCAAACTCTGGTCAAACTCAGGGCAAACTCAAATCAAGCTCAGGTCAAAGTCAAGTCAAAGTCAGATAAAACTCATGTAAAATTTGGGTCAAACGCGGTTCATACTAGCGTCAAGCTCAGGTCATAAATAATGACTCATAATCGGGTCAAATATTTTTTCCATTAAACTTGTCATGAACCCAGTATTCTGACCCGAGATTACCCAGGGCGGGCCGCCTATAAAATCGACTGTGCCAACCCCTGACCATATGATAACTCCAGTACGCTTAATACTTTGAAAAAACATGCGAATCTCGTCGTTTAACTTCCAGGGGGACAAATGTGCACATTTGCACAAAACGCTCTAAATCGACCGAAAATGCTACTAAACCGGCCTCAATCGGAAATCGCTGAAACACGGGTCAAATCAAATTTCACGAGAAACAATAAAAAACGTAAAACGGAACGTTCTGATTTTTTTCTGTTGTATAAAGCTTAACATGGCCGCAAGGGTGTTTTGTGTAAATTAGCACGTTTGTCTCCCTACGAATTATATGTCACTTGGGACCCTTAGGAGTTAATAACAAAAAATTACATTAGCGACTAAAGAGCGTAAAGTAGCAAGTTGTGTGACATAATTAACTTTTATTGGAAAAATATTAGTGCAGGTGGATTTTTCAAAACCAATCAGTCACAATCAGTTTTGAAGTATTTAACTCACATTGTCTGACAGCACCTTTCCCACTTGGGGGCTCAAGTAAAAAAAACGTTTTCCAAAATTAACCGTAATTAATTAGCGTAAAATTAACCGTGTAAACTTACCTAATCTCAGCAACGTGCCAATCGCGGCGGCTTCCGATAATTCGAGATTTACAGTCGTTGCCGGAAAGATCGGATTGTTATCATTTAGGTCAATTACACTGAGCTCAACTTTAAACAAATCAACCTTCTTATCATTGATATAAAGTATTTCGGCATCAATAGTGCATAGGGGCTCATCTTGAGAACAAATTGTTTCGCGGTCTATAATTGAGGCGGTTCTAAGGTCACCGGTTTTTTCACCAATTGCCAGATATTCTTTGCCTTTCATAATCTGATAAGTGGGGTCTCGGGTGAAAGCGGGTGGCTCAATTTGCGCATCTTGGGCAATATTGCCAATATAAGCGTTTGCCCGAGTTC
The DNA here is from genome assembly GCA_004367875.1 of Oikopleura albicans. Taxonomy (NCBI): domain Eukaryota; kingdom Metazoa; phylum Chordata; class Appendicularia; order Copelata; family Oikopleuridae; genus Oikopleura; species Oikopleura albicans. The sequence continues at coordinate 881,766 of SCLG01000025.1, forward strand.
CATCTTTTATTTTGTAATTTAGAATCGTTGCTGAGTATGCCAGGCATAACACACTAGCCAGACGCCGCATCTTCTGAAAATATATTTTAAGGAGGGGTCAGTCGATTTGTTTACAAAGTAAAATTCTTTTAACATCATTTCAAATTATAAGACGGCTTTACTGAAAAATAAATTCACAGTCAGGGGCATCTAGATGTGCATTTTCGATTTCCGAAAAACGCGCACATTTAGAGAGATATGCACATATAGACCGACATGCACATCTAGAGAGACATAATGTCAATTTGTATTTACAAAGTTATTCAAATTCTGATTTTTTACGAAAATTTGCAATCTATCTGTAACCCACGTTAATTTACTTAACACTAATTTGCTTTGTAAAATTCAATTTGCTCAACAAAATTAAGTTAACAGTGAACGTGCTTCAACTTTTTTGCATATGGGCCATATGGCCCATATATTAGATTAAAAATTAGATTTCCAAAAAACAATTGCAACCATTTCCTACTCGTCTGAGGCGCTCAATTTTTGTTTTGAACCCCCGAAACGTTTGCAATTTTTTACGCAAACATTCCGATTTTTCACAGTGTATTTCACAGTCAAGCGAAAGTACATTTGGTAAAATAATAATAAAAACAAACGTGCAATAAATAAATAAAAATGGTGCAAAAAATAAACACCAACCGAGTGTAGGATCTATGATTGACGCGAGGATGCCAAAATAGCGTTAAAATGGTTTAAGTATTGCTTAAAGCCCGTCACTCAGCTCCGACTAACGGTATGTGATAAATGCATAAGAGAAATAAATAAACCATAAATCAAATTTATCACGTGGAAGGGTGAACTTGAGCCAAAACTGGATTAGATTACTACAATCCACTTTTTAATTTTACGTCGAATGGTCAAATTAACTTTTTTTTGGAAAAAAATTTGTGGTTATGCCTTTTTTCTCTTATACTCGCATTTAACCTGTAGATTCCCATCGTTTCGTTTTGGAGCGCATATAAAGTCGGCAGTAAGTTAATTTAATAATCCGAATTGTTTACTGAACTCGAATGGAACATTTCTAGGGAGATTTCATCAACAAAAAATTAATTATTTAGAATCACTTCAGAATAAGGCGGTCTTGGTAGTCGGCCAATTATAACCACTTCAAATGCGGAATATTTAGACGAATTTGAGCAAAAAAAAGACCTTAACTCGATTACTACGCATCTTTTATTCATGAAACGATAATCTAAACCACAAGAGATTCCAACCTTTACGGGTTAAAAAAAATGACGCCCGTTGAACATGACTAGTTGACAGTACTTCGTACACGTATTCTATTCATGCAATTTTAAACAAAGGAATAATTTCCATTTGACAAATGTTACCCGCAAAATCCATGTTTGACAAATTTAAATATTCTTACAGTTCCTACTCTTATATGTATGACTACCACATACTTCTACACCTAAAAGAAATTTAACTCAAAGCATCCTCAAACTTAAAATATACAGTGTGGTCCAACAATTAATGAAGCAGAGCAAATTTTTACACGCACTTTTAGTGTAGAAACAATATAAAACTGTGTGCAAAAAAACTCAAAAAATGCGCATTTATCATTTTAAATTCCCAAACGCACTGAGAAAATATTTTATAGTATAAAAAAACCCTTGGCATTTTTAGAAGAAGTTCGATTAAATAATATTGAAATGTTCCGAAAAACAAAGTTGCTGCGTGGGAAACCAATTTGGGGTTTAAAATCTTAAATTTGATATTTTGTTAAGATTACCAAAAAAACTGTTTTTATCGATCCCCATAAGATTACTTAAAATAATTAATAAACATGTGTTTGTATATAAATCTCTATTTATATTTATTATTATAACTGAAATCGTAGAAAAATATCATCAGTTAATTATACGCGGGAGTCGAAACAATTTTGGGACTTTTGGGACTTTTGGGACTTTCGTGATTTTAGTGACCGGACTTGACCGGTCATGACAAAAAATAAAGAAATAATCACAAATAAAAACCGGAAATTCAAATAAAATGAAATTGAACACAAATAAAAAGCAATATTTTTTTTCACAAAGTTTATTTTTTGTGAAAATAAAATCGCTTGTTTTTGTGATTTATGACAGCAAGTATTTTTTTTTTTTGTAAATTCCATAATTTATTGGTTATACAATTTTTAATTATTTCAATTTATCTGACCATAGTCCATGGTTTTTAGCAATTAAAAAATTATTATTACAGTATTGGCCATACCGTATGGCCATACCGTATTGGCCCATACGGTATGGGGACTCTCAGACTGTGAGGCTTTGAGAAATTTTCCTATGATTTGTAACGCTATAATATCAGAATTTGTGACGTGACCCTCACAGTTTGAGCGTCCCAATACGGTAGTTCCTTGGAAAACTTTCCATGCTACAAAAATACTGCAAATATCATATATTTAAAAAAATAAAACTTACCATAAGGACAACAGCAAAAACAAGACCTCTGATTATTCCATGAAAATTACTCTCTTTTGAATATGTGTATTTTCCTGTTTTTTTCTTTTACTTTATGAAAAATTAATGCGTCGCGATAAATGAATGCATTAATTCTAAGGGGTTTAGTGACACCCTCCAAGTAGATCTCGTATATTTTTTTTCTCTTTTTTTCTGGCTGTCTATCGTATATAATATAAGGGCTTTTCAGAATTAATAAATAGATGACAAGATGTTGGTTGAATAAGTGATTAGAGCGCACATTTTGTGGTGGATAATAATGTTATAGTGCGCCGCCCTCTCCGAAAACGCGCCGAAATTCTTGTTACAGCCCGCTGCGTCGGAATGCGCGCTTTTTCGCAAAAAAGAGCCTATTTCAATTTTATCTAGAGTCTAGACCTAGAATTAAATTCCTTGAATACGCTATACAAAAATTGTAATGTATTTTTTTTTCAAAAAATAATAAAAAAAAATAGTAATTTGCCTTTTCTTATCAATTATCTTGACCGTCAAAACCTGACGCTAAGTATATGTCAATTAGGTATAGGAATTTTAGAAATTTTAGCTGTTTATATAATGGGAAATACAGGGGGTAGTCCAATTCTGGGTCGCTTCGCGATTTTCATTCAATGTCCCGTTTCGACCCAGAATTGGACTTTCGACCCAGAATTGGGGAAAATGCGACCTAAAAATGGACTTTTTGACCCGAAATTGGACTTCTATTTTTTGGAGGGAAAAAAACGTCCCTGAATTGGACTTTTTTGAAATGCGACCCAGAATTGGGTGGCCACGAATTACCCCCTGTAGACTTTTTTTGGCAAATAATAAATAGAATACAATATAACTTGACTGATAGATCATACAAATTAACATTGAAAAATAGCCGTCAACTATTTCGATAACTCGACAAGGCGTGGGTGTAAACTAGGAGAAAAAAAATATAGTAAAATATAGTAAAGAGGTGTTTAAGGTTTGTTGCGTCCACTGTTTTGTGAATTTACAAATAGAAATCTTAATTATGAAACGTTTTTTTCCAAAAAAGGACACAATTCAAATTAAGGGACAAAGTTTAAATTAAGGGACGAAAGTGGACTTTGGTAGCAAACCGTCACTTAATGTAAGAACCCTCTGTAATAAAAAAAAACATATTTTTTAAGTCGCGGAAAGTAGGATCAAAAAACTTAGCCCGTCTGTAATTCATAACTCGTTTTCAATTTCTTGAAATCTGCATGAAAACCTATCTCTCGGCGGCTAGAAGTTAAATGCCGCTCAGCCGTCTCCATTTTTTTTTTGTATTTCGAGAGGTACTTTCCGGTAAACTGAAGAGAAAAAATTGCAATACTCAATCAAAATAACTGCAAGTGTCGTTTCGTTTCGCAAAGTTTGAATTTAGAAATAACTTATGTCAAAAAAAAATATCTCCATCCATCACTATAGAAGTGGAAGACAATAAGGGGGTAAAACAATAATCATAAATCATGATCATTTCAATGACCTTATCGTGACAAGGCAGTCATTGTTTTCTCTAAAATACACCTATAATTACACCGATCTTTTCCTTTATTTTTTTTTCTTGTGAATACACAGGGTGCGCAGTTATTTGACAAAAATACGCTTATACGTTAATCTTGCAATTTTTCGGGACTTACGCCCACGCACTGAGCAGGTATCGTTGGGAAAAAAACGATTCTCTTGCCTTTTTCGAGACCTACGCCCACGCACTGAGCAGGTGTCGTTAGAAAAAACGATTATCGTGCAACTTTTTGAAGGATAATTTCGCAAAATAACTTCGCAACCTGTATATACCGTGTGTTCGGGCTTTAAGAGTTTTTCCATTCTTCAGAGTTTATGGCATGAGCAGGACAGCTAAAACTTAAACATTTTTTGTGAATTTAGTCTCTTTCCTTGCTTTTAATTATGACAATAGAAAAGGTCATACACACGGTAATATCTAGACATTTTGAAATTAAAAAGATTTTATGGTTTATTATTTTGTGAAAGACGTTATTTTATCAATTTTCCCATCATTCTAGATCGTTTTTTTTACATAAACAGGACAAGCTCATACACACGGTAATACCATGAACTTTCATTTATGAAACTCTGCCATATTTCAAAAAACAAAATGATAGGAGCTCCGTCGCACTAGAAGTGCCAATTGGAACACCCCAGTTTCAATTTGATAATTTTTTACGACTTAGTTTTAAAAATTGAAATTTAACAACAACTTTTGCCCACAAAATATTTTCATCCATCACTTTAGGAGTTTAAGACAATAAGAATAATCATAAATCATAATTATTTTCGCCCCATTTTCTTTCCTTCAAATTATATACATGTAATTACAAAGATAGTCGAGCTTAAAAGTATAATGTCTCTCATTAAGAGCATTTTTTGTTTTTAGACCCAAGGTGATGTCCATTAAGGGCGATAATGATCGAAAAGCACACCGATTTCGCCATCTGTTGCACATTTACAATTTGTTCAACGTGATCCATTTTACTGATTTATGCCCGTAATCGCAGATAATGCAAAATAAAACAGGAAAACACTGAATGAATAAAATTCACGATTTTTACCCGAGATTTGTTTCCAATAAATTGTACAAATTATACCAATAGATTGTTATATTGAAACCACTCTTACTCAATATTTTTGGAATTTTATTTTGACACAATCTATTTTAACGATTTATTCCACAAATTACAGTATGGGGTAAAATAAAGTACTCGCTTTTCCAAATATTTTATTCTACTGTGTGAGTTTCATGAAAATCGGCTGCGTCGTTCTAGAATACACCAATTTTACTTCTCAAAAAATTAAAATTAGTTTATTCTAGAAAAATGCAGCCGATTTTCATGAAACTCACACGGTAATGTCCTTAAAAACTAGGAAAAAAAGTGTCTTATTATACCTCATACTATAATAAAATACAGAAAGACACCCCTTCGCTGTTATCTTGCAGTTTTTTTCCAGTTGATATTCATTTAATAAAACGGAACAAATGGTTACTTAAGCGAGCTCGGACAAACGTCCGGGTGTTGAGTTTACCGACTAAAACGTTTGACAATTAAGTTTGCAGAAAAAAAATGTCGCGGTGGTCGAGGGTTAACATCATTATAACCGTTATTAGCCTTGAATTCGCCTCACTTGAAGCAATATTGTAACTGTGGCTATTAAAGGACTTAATAACGTTATGTGGCATAAAATATGCATTTTTGTTACAAGCCATTTGTTACATTCGCCATTTGTGATATTACCCAAATAAAATACACTTTACAATTGTTATTATATTTATCTCGTTTCGGTGCAAGATCAAAAGCCATTTAAGTTTCGTTGAATTTCATCTAAAATTATGAGTTCGAAAACCCTTGGGCAAATTCCAGAATAATTGGAGTCGGTTCTTGCTAAAGAAAAAAATTTATAATTTTAGCGTCTAATGCTATTTTGATTCGATATTAATGGCGATCGCCTCCGATTAAAAAAAAAACGGCGACTCTGTGATCATATAATATTATCTAAGTTGGCTACTTGCAATTTTCGTCTTAGGAACGTGCAATTTATATGGCGTAATCGCAAAAAAAAATTAATTAAAATAAAGTAGTGAAAATTTTATTTTATATTCAAATTACTTTACTTTTGATACATTTTTTTTCGTTTTTGCGGTGTATAAATTATATAGAAAGGGTACGCAGTTATCTTGCGAGTCGGTATCATGCCAAAATTGGTTCTTTTGTAAGTTTTCAAAAAAAAATTCCAGCTAACACGCCTACGCTCTGCACCGTTATTTTGCAACTTTTTAAACACTAATGTGGCAAGATAACTGCGCACCCTGTGTACAGCAGGTGCGCGAAAACATAACGGCTCACCTGCTGTATTTCAGAAATGGTTAAACTTAGAGATTATTTAATAACCCCTGAACACATCTTGTGCAAGAGTATCCACAGTGTTCCAAATATGATTTTAAAAAATCAAGGTGGGTAGGGTGTTAAAAACGTGGGTTAGGACAGAGTGTGAACTCAAGTTCAACATTTTAAAACTATTTAAACTTGGCAAATAAATTCCATATATTCCTGTGAAAAAAAAAATTACTTATAAAGTTACATCTCAAGGTAAGACTATTTGAAGAATTTTGAGAATGTTGTCCAGAATTGCGAACAGTTTTACAAATATTAATTCGTCTTGAAATGGTAATGAGTGATAATGTTTCAATTGTTTGAAAAGAACGCACTTTTAAAATTGCAATAATTTGGCATAAACGTCAATCAAACAACCGCCCGTTGCAAAAAAAAATAATTAATCGCACTATCACCTAATCGCACTATCACTTTTCCTCCGATACTTGGAGACGGTATCTGCCGCATCAGTTCCGCAATGAAAATTTTTTTCTGTACTTTTTTTTCTGGAAAAATGACTGATCGAGCGCAAATGCCGTTTATTTTCCGGCGGCTGGCTGCCACTGTCACTGATAGACTGTCTCAAATTATCAAGAAAATTATGATTCAGCCTTTTTTTTGGTGTTTTTTGAGCGTGCGCCCACCTGTCAGATTGCCAAAAAATAATGTTTTTGTGTCCTGTCACTTTCGCCTAAATTGAATTGGAACATGGTGACTTCTTTCTTTTCTTTTTTTTCTTTTCACGTCACAAAACGCCGTTCCGAAAGGATGATTAGGTGCGATCCAAATAAATCCATGGTTGGAAAACGAAAAAAAAAGATTTTTTTTTTTTGCATGTTTCGGAAATGAGGTAAAAATGCTGATCGCGAAATTGTCGTGACTCAAGCACTATTTTATATACATTTATGTTATCTAGAAACCTTGCGGTGATTCGAGACAGTGAGTAGTCAAGTATATGCTACTTGTCGGTGATTCAAGGAATATAAATAATTTTAACGCAAATAATAAGCTTGGAAAATCACGTCATATCCTCGAAAATAATATTTTTGGTAATTTTTCGTTGTCACAGAGTTTCAGGGTTCTCAAGACGCGGGCTCTCTAGATGTACATGTCTCGCTACTCAGCGTTTCACGTGAATTTCCGCTGTTTAGCTTCTTGTATTTTCTAGATAACCATATTTGAGTTTTTTAAGTGCGGAAAAAACTTGAGTTTTGCGATCTAGAACATACGGAAAAAACGGCGGAAATTCATGTGAAACGTTGAGTACATCCGTGATTGTATTTTCTTTAAATTATTATTTCTTAAATTACAGTCCCGACCTCAAAATCGTTACGAAATGACGTCATCACTCAAAAATGTTACGATTTTTCGAACCACAAATCGTAACGATTTTTAGGTAGGGACTGTATATTGTTTTTTTTATGGTAATTCGTGTTTTTATACATCTTTCATATTCGAATATTTTCAAATTTATGGTGCTTGCGAAAAAATCCTCGAATTTTTCACAAATGAAAGTTACTTTCTGGTTGGACAGACCATATTATAAAGCGTTACATGCTTCGGAAATTATCCAAAGACTATATTTTATGTGGTGATTTGCGGCCGATTTTGAGTGGAGTATATTATTATGAGTACTTTTAAGTATAAAGTACTTTTGCGGTTCAAGGAGGAAAAACGAACCTCTTTGGCTCGTTCATCTACTTTAAATGTTTGATTTTAATTATTTCCAAAATCCTCAAACGTGATAATAAATGGATTTTTGGCTCCCTTACTAAAGACCAACATGGATTTAATTTCCGAAAGTTCTATCGTCAACCCATTTTCAATTATGAGTTTATTTACAATTTATTTAGGTTACTGTCAAACACTATCTCGACTTATGTTAACAATAACCCTTATTTTCAATTTCCAGGACGTTATCTACAATTTTGTCTAGGCCCTACTCAGTAATGTTAACATTTTTCAATTATGTTAACAATTTTAACCACGTTAACAATTGTTAATCATGTTAACAATTTTCAATTATGTTAACAATTATCAATTATGTTAACAATTGTTAATCATGTTAACAATTTTCAATTATGTTAACAATTATCAATTATGTTAACAATTTTCAATTATGTTAACAATTGTTAATCATGTTAACAATTTTCAATTATGTTAACAATTCTCAACTACGTTAACAATTCTCAGCTATGTTAACAATTCTCAATTATGTTAACACATTATGACCACTTTCAGTGTTAACAATTTTCAATTATGTTAACGCTATTTTACCCTCTTTTAGTGTTAACCATTATCAATTATGTTAACAGTTTTTGACCAACATAAGTGTTAAGTAATTGGGTATTATTAGCGATTTTTCACGAAAACTTTCTGGAATTAATTCAGGACCTCATTTGCATTTTGGCGAACAGAAAAATGTTTCTTATGGGATGAAAGTTAAGAGGCGGATAGTAACTGGAGGAATCCCGACGTAAGAGCAATTGAATTAATGAATATTTATTCAATGCTGAATAATACCAAAAAACTAAAAAAAAATACCAAAGAAACCGTGATCCGATTTGGCACAGGATCTGCTTGTTTCGACCGCCATACAGATTTCATATTCGAATATTGAAATCACGATTGGTAAATACTTTAAGCCAGCTTAAAAAAACGGGCGACATATTGTTGAGAAAAAATAAAATATTTAGTCCCAAGGTCTAGGCAGTTTTTTGTATTTTAATGTTTCCATTTAAAACTAGCTATGTAGGCTTAAAACTTGCATAATTCAAAATTTGAATGTTTAAAGTATGTTATCGAAACATGTTGCCGCAAAAGTTTACAAAAAAATGTGACAAAGTAACTTTTTTGTACGAATTATTTTATATAGCTATAAATTACATAGGATGCGTAGTTAACCGTCCACTATTGAGCAAGTTTCAGTTTGAATTTCAGTTAGGTATCCACTCGGGCTTTTTGGTAACATAGCCCAGTTCGTAAATGTCGAAAATAACCAAAATCTTAAAATTTCGAAATAGTGTGCCTTTTAACTAAAAATAGTCATACTTTCGGAATCTATTTGAGTATTTTTTTAATGCAAAAGTCAATAAACTTTATATTGGGCATACAAATCGAGAAAATGAATTACGAACCTACAATCCAGTTTTCGATTTTGAGCATAATTCTGTTACCATTTATAAATAGTGCTTAACTCCTAAGGGTCTCAAGTGGAATATAATCAGTTAGGGTTCATTAGTCCAAATTTGTCCGGTTTACTATCAGTTTCGGTCCATTTAGGGCGTTGAGTCCAGATTTGGACTAATGGACCCCAGGGAGTTAAGCAGTAATAACTATTTGTTTAGCTTACCTAGCGATGTTTTTTGTCGTAATATTGTTGTTCTGACAAAAAAAAAAGTTGAAACAATGAACTGAACATTGATGTAAAATATAAAGTTGCTTTCTCGTTCTAGAGGAAGTCATATACGTATTCGATTCCTGGAAGATTTTGAGCACCTTGTTCCTTGCCCAAATTGACAAAAAAAATGCGTGCTTTTTACGATTAAATCGTGCTTACATGGAAACGTATGGAAAAGAACAAAACATGACTAGCCGTGTCAAACAGGCCACAATTCAAACAGGAGACAAAAAGAACATTGAGAGATTATAAACTCGCCTCCATATTCGGCTCACCACTATTTTTATTTAAAACAATTGATAATTATCATTTCGACTGATAAAAAAAAACTTGTAACTTAAAAAAGGGTTTATTTTAAAAACTTTGACAAGGGTAAAACCAGAGTTCAAAATACAACCGCAAATCTTTTTTTTTTCGACGTCTGGCGGTTAACTTGTTTTATTTTTGATCACTGGCAACGAGTACTTACAAAACAGTTACTTTAACTCTTGAAGGAAAGAGATTCATTTCAAATATGTTTTAACCGTATTAAAAAACGGGCGAAAAAATTTTAATTAAAAAAATTAATTGGGTACGCTCTAATTTTTCACGACCTAATGGTTCATTTTTTTTTTGACAAAAATTCCGGTCGTCTACGTACTGCGCTCAAATATTACACTTTTAAAGTTTATTTTGTAACCTTAAAACGCACCCGGTGTAATACTGTAGCAATAAAACAACGATGACAAGGCCAAATTGGGCAAATCGACGCCCATGGGTTAAGTTTTCTTTTTTTTTTGTGGCAAAAAATAATTTCAACAAAAGGCTTTATTTAAAACGAAGTTTATATAAAGGACAAACTAGGAACAAAACCAAAAGCTAACATGCATTCGTCAATCGCAATTTTCCATATAAATAATGAAATTTACGATTTGATTATGCATGTTTAATAAATTTTCGTGGAGTTATCTTTGATGGTGGAGTCGGCTTTTGTTAATTCGGAGCAGTTGGCGTCAATTTAACCCCTTTCGTACATCTTACCGTCACAAAAAAAATAAACACGATCTTGATCAGGGATTATTTCTGACGTTTAAACGATTAAAACAACACTAAGAACATGCTTTATTAGAACTTTTAGCTTGCCAAATATTTTTCGCCCGGCATTTTTTAACATATATTTTTACGCCAACATTTTGTTAACATTCCTTTCTGTTAACAATCGTTTTCGTCAACAATCCTTGTTGTTAACATTGTTTTTGTTAATACACACCAGTTAAACACTTATCTTAACAAAGTTCGGTTATTTTAACACTTTTTGGACCGACAGGCATCGCGATTTTCAATTATCTTACCAAACGCCCTACCCACTTATCTTAACAAAATTTAATTATCTTAGCACTGTTGGAGCGAAGCAGTTGTTAAGATAACTGTTGTTTATCATTGTTTTTTATTTGATTCTGTCAACATTCGTTTTTGTTAACAATCGTTAAGTTAAACTTTTTTTCGTGTTAACATTTGTTTCAATAACATTTGTTTATGTTAACATTTGCTTATGCTATTTCTACAAAGAACAACCCACATAGACTATTAAGAAGACAGTGCCGTATGGCACAATCGGGCGCGCAAGAATATATCAAAATCGAGCGCGGAGGAGTTAAGCACAATAAAGCATGATAGTGTTACTATAACCAGGTTTTTGGTGTATGATAAAACGTATATAGTATTACATAAGTCAAATTTATCCCGAGTTCAGATATCCTTCCGAATCATCGGACTGTGGTTCGATAAGGTCCTTATCTCTTGTTTTGGAAACTGGCAGTTAACTGGCGCTACAGGAAAGAATTAAAATCTAATTAGACCCAAAATGAGTGAATTTTGCGTCATAATCTAAACTTTCCACAGCACACAAAAAAAAAACTTTCCAAAAAAAAAGAGTCGATTAAAAATAAGTTCATATTTTTGCTTTAATAATTTTCAAGCTCGAAATTCGAGCTGTCTTCCTGGCGAAATTCAATTTACGAAATCGCATTTTTCGGCACGAATTACAATCTTATCACTTCCCCCCTTTTTTAATTAAATGCTTTTCAGTTTGTAGCCATTCAAATACCGGTTTAATCCCCTAATCAACCTCTCGGGTCCACTTTTTTTCCAGAAAAATATGATTTTTCGATTCGATATGACACACTCAGAACGGATAAAGAAAAGTAATATTATCCCAATTTCAAGTCCATTTCAAGTAGAGATATTTTTTGGATTATATGAAATTTTTTTTAAATAAAACTTTCCTAAATTAACTCTCAGGGGGCAGGAGTTTTTGGGAACCCGTAGGGGGAAAATGTGTATATAAACACGCACTTAAAAAATTCACAATAATTCGCAATAATTCAAAAACAACTGGTAAAGCCAAGTAGTAGAGCTGGTCAAACTACGTAGATCTGACTATTCAGAAATTGGTTTGGGCCACCAGGGCCCCCTAGAGAGCTGTTTGAAATCTCCAACTTACGCAAAAAATACCGTCAATGTACTTTTCGAAAAGTTAAGGGGTCAGCAATACTCGTTTTGACCCACGTAACCTCCATATGCCTTCATATGCCTTAAATCGACGAAAAAACAAGTCGTGTGTTTATATACACGCATTTCCCCCTGGGAGTTAAATAAATACACTGCATGAAGTTTTCGACCAACGTTCAATCCATCCATAATTTACGCGTCATTACAGTCCTTAATCATTTTTGGGACGTTTTCGGTTCTCGGAAATAGCGTCCGAAAAAAAGAGCATCGTCACAAAAGGGATCATTTTTCTATTAGAATGGCCCCATTTTGGGCAAAAAGCGTCCCAAAAAGGAGCAATCGTACCAAAAAGGAGAAATCGTTCCAAAAAGGAGCGTCTCAAGAAGGAGTAAGGACTGTAACCGTTTTTGGGTACTTTTTTATTAATTTGTCTCATATAATATCGCGAAAAAACGACTCTTTCATTTCAGTTTTACGCTAAAATTTTTACCGTGTAGTAAATGGTCAATTACTCAAAAGTTTTGCAAAAATCCGCCCTTGATTGATAAAATTATTTCGTGAAAGTGAAACGCTTCTTATCGCACCATCATCGCTTTCAAAGCGGCGAAGTGTTAACGAATTAACACGCCAATATTCNAGCAATCGTCCCAAAAAGATCGTCTCAAGAAGGAGTAAGGACTGTAACCGTTTTTGGTACTTTTTTTTATTAATTTGTTTCATATAATATCGTAAAAAACGACTCTTTCATTTCAGTTTTACGCTAAAACTTTTACCGTGTAGTAAATGGTCAATTACTCAAAGTTTTGCAAAAATCCGCCCTTGATTGATAAAATTATTTCGTGAAAGTGAAACGCTTCTTATCGCACCATCATCGCTTTCAAAGCGGCGAAGTGTTAACGAATTAACACGCCAATATTCGTTTTAAAAACAGGCCAAATTATTCAAAATGGTTCGTCAAAATAAACTTTGAATTTTCTTTGAAGGCATAAAATAATCTAAAATCGGCCTCGAAAATTACACGATTTGCAATCGGGTCAAATATTTAACCAAGCCTAACCGGAAAGATAACCAGGGTCAAATAATAACGCCCATTGTTATCCCAACGTCGCTCCTCTAACCGGTAAAATAACGAATATTTTTTTTTGTAATGAAACTGTATTAAGCGCTTACAATAACAATTGAAATTAAATTTTAAATTTCCAGATTATTATTTTTATAAATTCGTTTCCCTGATTTAAAACAGATATTTTAGAATGAGGTTTAGAAAGTTCATTGAGTGTAAAAACAATAGAGAATTATCTTGTTATTTTTTGAAGAAAAATATTCGTATTATTTTCCTAGGATACTACATATACCGTATGGGGACGCTCAGACTGTTAGGGTGACGTCAGAATAGTGTAACAATTCGTAGGAAAATTGCTAAAAGCCTCACAGTCGGGGAGTCCCCATACCGTATGGGCCATACGGTAGTTTAATCGGCGTAATATTTTTACACCGCGTCGTCAATGTTAAAAAATTACGGATATAAGATTCTGTGCTAATTAATATTGCCAATCGTTCATTGGCTTCTCACATGCGATTATTTTTAATCGGCAAATAGCTAGGCGTAGGGTTCTAGCTATGACTCATAGGCTATGAGTCATAGCCTATGAGTCATAAGTTATGACTCATAAGAAGAACGTTTGTCAAGATAATAAGTGTCATGCTTAGACTTATACACCGCCTGTCTACGGAACGCCCTTTAAGTTAACAAGATGCCCAAAAGTTAACAAAATTTATGGAAGTTAACAGTCGGTTCGCGTCATCTTTTCCAGTTTAAGTGGCCGCACTGTCTACTGCAGTTAACACAAATTCTAGAAGTTAACAAAATTCGTAGAAGTTAACAAAATTCTAGAACTTAACAAAATTCATAGAAGTTAATGAATTTTTTTCTCCATGTTAACTTCCGTAGACAGGTGTTGTACATGTTATTTTGATTAGTACTAATTATGATAAATATATTAATTCTCCAAAAAAATATCATAAAATTTACTGACTAAATATGTGTTCGACAATTAATTCCATGTAAAAAAATTATATAATCAAATTACGGAATATCCGCGTTTTTATGGAACTGAAAGAAAAAGTAAAACATGGATAAAAAGAGGGGAAATGTTTTTGTCAAAGCATGGGATTTTATACGTGATATCTAGAAAATTGAATTTTAAAATAATTGAATGAGAACATTCTGTCCCGCTGCGATGCTGATGCAAAAATAAAAATTTGATTCTTTTGTTTTTCTATAATCAAGTTTTATGTTTTTACTAAAAATACCATCTCTCATGCGTATTATCAAATTTACAAAAAAAATGGAATCACAATATGGTCTTATTCAATATCTACATTTATGTTTTATTGCTTAATTTTTGAATTTCCAAGTTAGCCAACACACAACATTAATCTCAAGTCATAGACTACACCACCTAACCAGTTATATTTAGCAGCTGTTTAAACACATTTCTTAAAATCGTAAGATGTTGCAATTTATGGAAGAAAACGTGTACATTCTATTTACGAAAATCGGAAAAAAAGACTTAAAAAATGAAAAATGAGGTGCAGTCTTTTTTTTTTTATAATTTTGAAAGTTTAACAACTGTCACGAGCTATTGTTTATTGAAAAATTGCGTGTTTGAGGGTTTAAAAACACGCACGGTCTAGGGTTAATAAAAAACTGACAGATAAGAGTTTTATATGAACCTTCGACTACTGTACAGTATAGTCTATAAATCTAATTAGTGATTAAAAACAGATCAATAGTTTGGTACGGTATCATAGGTACCTTGTTTAAAATTAATAATGTAATTATTGAAAATAATTATTAAAAATAAATATTCCCGTAAAATCCTATAAAATGATTAAATTTCAGTTAATCATCTTTTTAGGGACCGAAAAGACAGCAAATTTGACATAAAATTTGGCCAATTTTGACCAATTTTCGTCTAACGGTATCCATGGGTTAAACAATTTAAGAAAATCCCCCTTACACTTTTCTGCCTGAATGCTTTTTTTTACGTCAAAAAATAGTATTTTATGAACGTACGAAATAATTATTTTTTTAATATCAATTATAATTTTACGATAATCTTCAATGAAAAAAAAAGTTCTCTAAATTTCAAACAAACCGTTTTAATGATGATTTTTTGTGATTCGGAACCAAATATTCATCGATGCATTTTACCAATTTTCGATTTCCGCTTACGCTTGATTTATTTTATTTTTCTTCTTTAATTCTCTTTCCCTCGTTCTCTATCTATATAATTTTGGTTTTATTTGCCAACGGTGTGAATGGCTTTTTTATACAAAAAAATATTCCTTTTGCCTTTTCTTTTAAGCAGTTCAAATTCCGATTAATAATACGGTGAAGTCTTGTCCTACTCGGTACCCCAGATTTTTTTTTTTTGCTTTCAAACTTCTTTTTTGCCCGCGGGCAGACGTAGTAGGGCAACAAAAAAATAGTCCTAGCTGGTGTTCACCACCGGGCGCTAAGCACCACCCGCTCGCCACCATCCTAACACACACCAAATCACACACCACCAAAATATTTCCAACATGCAAAGCACCCCACATTAATTTAAATCTCATTAACTTCCTGCCCCGTGAAATCCAACTTTCGGTGTCTTTAAAATTCATGTTCAAGGTTACAAAACCCAATGACGACTTTTTGTGTTTCCCTTTATCAGGCCAGTTTTGTTCAGCACTGCGCGGTTATCTTTTTGACTTTTTGTTAAAAAAATTATAACAAAAATCGCGGATAAAATGGTGTATTATTGTCTAACAAAAGTACACAATTATAAACAATTTTTAAATTTGTATTTGATTTGAAATTCCAATTTGGAATTGTAATATTTCTAGAATACGCTACCCAGTAATATTTTGCGACTTCGACCCTTATTTGGCGATAGCGACCCTTATTTGAGGGGCCCTTATTTGGCGACCCTCCCCTGTATGTTATAATAGGCTATAATTATATTGGCTAATGTTAATATGAAAAAAATGTTATACACATGCATAATTCGAAAACTAAGAAAAATAGTTGTGAAAAAGAAAAGCGATGCATTTCTTACTCCGATACGACTTGTATTAATTTCTAGAATAAAAAATTGGCAAATTTTGAGGTTTGACACAGTGTCAAATTGACACACCGCATCAAACGCATCCTCTAAATTCTAGAAAATAATGTTTTTTCTCGCAAATACTGATTATCGTTATTGTAAACATGACGGACTGAAAATAATGCATCGTGTTAACTTAACACTGTTAAGGTTCAGCCCCGCAATGTTCTCAAATTGATTTTATATTTATTTTTTTTTATAAATTTTAGAATGGTTTATCCCAGAAAGTCACACAACCATGTCCCAATTTTCGTGCGTTTCCGTTTTATAATTTAATCGCTCAACATTGATTCAAATTTGATTATATTTTTGGCCCGTGAAATCCAACTTCTGTTTTTAAATTCAAACATGATGTTCAAAGTTGCAACATTGACTGAAGTAGCCGGCGCAATGTTAGACCCCAGTTGAAAATTTTACATAATTTTTACATATTCTTTTACAAACGAGAATCGATTTTATAGATGGAAATGATGCATGAGTCAAACGTACAGTATGCTCAGTTTTTTGAGTGACGCCTTGGAGTCTCCAAATTACGCATTTTTATGTTCACTTTTTTGTAAAAAATGCCTAGTTTTTTTTTTCAAATTCTCCTTAACTTTCGGGGGGAAGGAGTTTTTGGGGACCCGTAGCGGGAAAATGAGTGTAAATAAACACGCACTTAAAAAATTCACAATAATTCACAATAACTCAAAAAAAACTGACTTCAGAAATTGATTTGTGCCACCAGGGCCCCCTAGAGAGCTGTTTGAAATCGCCAACCTACGCAAAAACACCGCCAATCGAATTTACTCGAAAAGTTGAGGAGGTCAGCAATACCCGTTTTGCCCTACGGGGCAAAGTCTTTATACGCGCACTTCCCCCTGGGAGTTAATTGTGTTTTTCCAAATACAACATGTGCCAAATTATTTACTTTGATGAAAAAATGTTTATTCGGTAAGTCAGTGATTTGGAGAGAAATTCTTTTCAACTAGTGTCATACTTCAACGATGAAAAAAAAAGTTTACGGATGATTGAGTCCCCTTTCCAAGAAGGTAAATATTTTTACAATCTGCCGACATTGAAGCCAACATTCATAGCATTTTCTTTTTTTGTCTGATAATGGCGCAGCTCACTCCAACTGCCCACAAAAATATTATTTTCTTGGTTGAATTTAGCCTACCACGTAATAACTTAGCACAAAGTAAACATGCAAAGTTTTTTTTTTCGAGCACGGTTTTAACCAAATTATAAATAAAGCTGAACAAACTCATGTTTTTTTGGAGATAAAGCGAAAGCAGTGTGGCGCGTTAACTCCTGCGCGATGTGCATATTTTTTGTCAGAATTGCGCCTTTAACAAATTATTGCGGGCTAAATAGTTAAACTATCAACAAAAAATGAAAAACATATGAAATGCTCAGTTAAGAGTAATATAATTAAAAAAATCTTTAATATAAAAATGTTGTATGTAACTCCTACACACACCAATTTGTACAAACAATTTTTCCCAAAAAAATTGTTCATCAAAAAATACCCTTTTGTCACAAAATAATGTTATCCGAAAGTAGGCTAATTTTTTCCGGTAGTAACAGAGAATTATTTTTTATTGTCAATTTCCGTAGAGAAATAAATTCTGGACAAAGTTACTTTTTTATTTTGAAATCCATCAAAAAAGTTGATCTTTTTGCTCACGCTAAAGTTAAAAAAAACCCAAAAAACGCAAAAACCGTTGTATATCGGTATGTGTCGAAAATCAGAACAAAATAAAATAATTTATTAATTAAATTAAAACTTAAATATTACAATTCGATAGTATTATCAGTTGTTATTGAATAATTTTTTTAAAAGTTTCAAAATTAAAAAAAAAATAATTAGAATTTAAAGTTGAAAAGTTGAAAAAATTAATTAGAATTTAAAAATTTGAATTATCAAACTTTTAAAGTCTTTATTTAACTTTATTGTAAACTTAAAATGCAGCAACTTAAAATAACAGAGTTTGAGTCACGTTCAGGTTAAAGCTCATCATCATTTCCACCAAAAGTAAAAAAAAAATCAAAAACATTTCTTTAAGTCAAGTACAATAATATTGGAAAAGCGACTCTTTGGTGAATTCGACGTGTTTAAAAAAATATTATTTTATCAGACCACATATACCATCTTAACACAAAATAAACACACCGTGTATACATTTGAGCACCGTTTTTGACAAAATGATAAAAAAAAAAGCTGAATAAACTGAAGACCTTTGAGGACAGCGGAAAATATGTGATATATTTGGCGCGGTTATAACCGCGGTTAACATGAGCAACATCAATAATATGTTTTTGGTTTCTTTTTTTTTTGCTGTTTGGTGGGTCGTCATCATAGTGTGAAATGTTGTTCTTGGTTCGACGCTTTGGTTAACCGCCAGTTAACTGCCGTTTTGGCGTAAACGGTTACTGACTTGACTAGCATTTTCACTTTGCCAAAGTAGTAATTAGAACATTTTTAACTATTTTCATTTCAAACGCGACTATTTTTGTTTAATATTTTTACATCTCTCGAAGGTTCCTTTCCTGATCGATAATTTAACAAAAATGCAAATTGGCAAAGATTAAATAAATAATCTAATATTCACCATGTATATTAATCCTGGCCCAAAAAGTCGAATTCAATACACCTCTGCGCAGTTATCTACACGTTCTACATTTCCGCACAAGTACATCTGCACAATATAAATGCGCACTGGTGAAAAATTTTAAAACTTTCAAATACACCACCTACCTGCTAAAAGTAAGAGTCAGTTTTTTCCGCCTACGCACTAACTACTTAAAGTAACATTTCCGTCTACTTGGTTAAAGTAAACCTAAAAATGGAACAAAAAACTGTTACTTTAAATGGAACTGTTACTTAAATCAGGTAGTGCGTAGGCGGAAAATTGACTGTTACTTTAAGCAGGTACAGTCCATGCGCGCAGAACGCGACACTTTCACTTGGCCAAAACCTGTCCCGTTGTTTGCGTACTGCCTAATGAATAATATTTTAACTTTTGGACATTAAAACCGCAAAAAAAGCAATTAAGCCCTATAGCCTATAGGCAGTGTTGGAAAAGTTGGCCAACGCTCCAAATTTCCCCAACGCCCAACGCAAGCGTTGGCCAACGCTGGCGTTGGACGTTGGCCAACGTACCCCAACGCCCAACGTTTCCAACACTGCCTATAGGCTAAAGGCCCTAGTATAGTTTTGATCATTTTTCTGAACTTAAGAAATTTTAATCTGGGATCTTAAGAGTTAACACTGCAAAAAAACATACCTGGGTGACAATGTAGTTTATCTCTATTTGTGTTCTCTGTTTTCAGACTTTGTATATAATTTTCAAAGGGGTCTAAGTTAATCAATAAAATCAAGATGAAGTCTATTGTGATCTTTTTTTCCTGAAAAACCAACAGCGCGCCATCTGGCGGTGTCCTTGAATTGGTGCTCCGAGATTCACGTCACCCAGGGGCCACTTCTTCGGCATTACTTAGAACATCTTCACCTTATTAATAAATCATCACTTTTTAAAATCTTTTAAATATGACATCAAGATTTTTTTTACTAAAAATTTGCTATATAATGGATTCCATTAAGAAAACAAAAAATCGAACTTGCGCCCAAATGAAATAAAAAACGTTTTATGTCACGAATTTCTTTACAGTCTGCAAATTAAAATTGAAAAACTAAAAAGATACTAATTTTTGCTTCCAAATTATTATTAAAATGTATCTTTTGTTTTTGTAAAACGTCAAAAATGAGAACGACTAATAAAACTGACTTTTGTACATTTTTTTTGTCTGACGTTTGTTTCAATATATTTTCAATTTTACAGGAAAATATCTATAAAAATCAAATATAGAAAAAAAACATTAAAGTTTATTAGAATCAAACTCCTCAGACGGTCAAAACTAGGGCTCGGCAACAGCTAGATGGCTTCCCAGCTCGACAGCTTTTCCTTAGACGCTCAAAACCAGGGCTCGGCAACAGCTAGCTGGCCTTCCCAGCTCGACAGCTGGCTGGGCAGTTCGACAAGCCAGCTCAATATTATTTTTCGGCTTGACAGGCCAACTCAGCACAGCTCATTCAATTTTTTCAGCGCGACCGGCAACTTTAGCACAGCTCATTTCAAATTTTCAGCTCGACAGGCCAGTTCAACGCAGCTCATTTTCTGTTAATTAATCCAGTAACATTAAAAATACCCAATAAATGAAATTGAAGTCCTTACTATGGTTTAGGGGTAAGAAATCGAAACTAAAAACAGATGTTACACCTGTTAGTAAAAAATCGCTATTAGCTTAAAGTTTGAAACATTTGTTTTAGTTTGAATAGAGTCTGGATTAACTCGTTTGGTTGTTCTGGACATATTTTCTCAATGTTTATCCGCTTTGGTTGAGTTGTTAACAAGAGAGCTCATCTAATTAACTCCCATGCTGCCTGGGCTATGCACGCTTCATGCTCAATTACCATCTTCTCATACTTCCCATTTCCCTCAACATTTTNTTTTTCCGTAATGAGTTTGTTTTTATATCAATTTTAAAATTAATTTGAAATAAATAACTATTAAAATTAATTATTTTTATAAACAGACAATAAAATAGTGAACAATATCTGTAAAAATCAATGTTAAAATCAGGACCCTTATTTGAGGCAATAATATTTTTCTCCAAAAAAAGCGACCCTTATTTGGCCCGACCGACCCTTATTTGGCGAAAGCGACCCTTATTTGAGGGGCCCTTATTTGGCGACCCCCCTGTACAACAGTTACTAATTCCACTACGCCTGTATGATATTGTCTTTTAGTCTTCACACTGTATATGTAAATCAACGAGCTTTAGCAACTGTATCAAAGATATAATAAGTATCAACAAGAAATTGTAAATTTATGAAAAGAGGCGGCGAGTTTATTTGATAATTCATGCATTTTAAATTTAATTCGTTCCCGATTAGAAAAGTTGAAAGGACTCGAGTTGTTTGCTTATCGTGCCGCCAGTCCCGCCAGTCAAAACAGACTAATGCCTTAATATTTGTTTTTCCACCTTTATTTGTGGTTGTGTAAACAGCATGAACTTCGAACGCCATATGTTCGATTTCAAATGCGTCATCTAACATGCAAATAGCCTAATGTGCACTCGTCATGCTCATTAATGTTTTTTTTCATTTTGTTAACATCAATTGACATTAAAACCGATATTTTTTGTGTAGTTTCGGTAACCCAAAAAAGCTGGGACACCGAAGCTAGGTAAGCTAAGCTAAGTAGGCTAGAAAATCTAGAAAAGCTTGGTAAACTAGTTAAGTTTGATAAGTTCGGTAAACTACGTAAGTTACCAAAAACTAAGGTAACTTAGAGGAGCTAGGTAACTTACAACCCCTAACCAGGCATCTTACTACCAAAAAATAATGTTTGTCGCGAGATAAATAATGTTTTTTTTTTCAAAATAACTGCGAAGATTTTGGAACTGATAAATACTAATTTGGTTAATTTACACATAAAATTGTCAATACGATAGTACCTCATATTTGAACTTTCGTGCCTTAGTTATCACGTCATAAAGTT
Organism: Oikopleura albicans; assembly: GCA_004367875.1. NCBI lineage: Eukaryota > Metazoa > Chordata > Appendicularia > Copelata > Oikopleuridae > Oikopleura > Oikopleura albicans. Next base: position 903,732 of record SCLG01000025.1, read on the forward strand.
TTCATATGAGATTCCAGATGCTCACAAAATATCTTGAACCAGATAATGTAGTGCTTTAATTACCGGGTATCCAACCTCAACTACTACGTTTTTGTCGCTATTTAGGCTTATAAAAACGTATCAGTTGAGGTTGGACACCCCGTACCTAATAAGGCATTTAGTCAGATAATTTCACAAAAACATAAGTTAATTAACTGATTAGCTGCTAAAGGCCCCTAGTGGCACATAATCCGTACAGGGACAAACGTTCAAATTTACAAAAAACGCCCTTGCGGCCATGTTGAGCTTTATACATCTTACAAAAAAAATCAGTTCCGTTAAAACGTAAATACGTTTTATATTTTTTCTCATCAAATTATACTAGACCCCTAGTTCAGCGTTTTTCGATTGAAGCCGGTTTACTTGCATTTTCGGTTCATTTAGGGCATTTTGTGCAAATGTGCACATTTGTCCCCCTGGGAGTTAAGTGTAAATCGCACAGTAAAAAAGTCTCACTTATTTAATGAAAAAAAAAACGAAATAGTTATTCGATTATGATAATTTTGGGGCTTGATATTCCAAGTTATTTTTCATTAATCATTTTATTAGGTTTCTTTAAGGAATTTCATACCCCCTTTTTCTTTCAGGTAATTGGAGTACTTGAGAAATCCTTGTTCGACGGGTTAAAACTTTTTTGGGGGGTTTGAATG
>SCLG01000025.1:912437-924960 GCA_004367875.1 Oikopleura albicans
GTAGTGCTATGGCGACGGCCAATTCCAACACTTTCGCATTTTTTCCTTGAATTGGTCGAAATTATGTTTTCATTTGTCAAGAAAATTTATCAAAAGAGAATCTTTTGCTCAATTATGCTATTATCAGGATCAGGACTCCAATTTTCCGGTTTATGTATGGCGATTTTTTCTACTCTACTTTTTTTTTGAAAAAAACTTGGTGTTATTTCAAATAGTAGCGTAATTTAACCCTATATGATATACACTACCTGACCATTTAACAACTGGTTGCTTAAAACATTAAGATACGTCAACTTTGTTACGATAACTGGTTAGGGGTTATACGTTGTATATGATAATTAATTTCAATATTACCAATAATCTATATCCAATAATCCATTTTTGCCGAGCCCTTGTAAGGATGTATATTATTTTCGGTCTACAGGATAATTGCGCCACATAACATTTTTATTCAAGAACTAAAAGACGACGCTTTATGGAAGAGGGTTCGAAGTTCGAATTTTATTCAGTACATTTCTCATTTGACCAGTAACCGAAAACATAGAAAGCTAAAAACGGCCTCTAAAATGCTCTCAAGCGCCAAAACGTGTCTCCCTTTTCTATTTTTGTTTTCGCCAACGTAATCTACGCATCAAACTGCATCTTATACTTGGGTTTTTAGAAAATTTTATTTTTCCGTGCAGAAAATTTTCTCCGTTTAAAACTTTCTACGTTTTCGGAATTCTCCATTTTCGGTTACTGCCGCCAATTGACATTTAGATTACAATATTTTTGTGGCATTCAGGCACTTGTATAACAAATCTTATTTCTAACCTTCTCAAAGGGTTTGTATTGGATATGGCTCGGAATTCTTAGTTCGATTGGACTTGGAACTGGCCTTCATACGTTTTTATTGTTTTTGGGTCCATTTATTGCAAAAGTTACATTAGCAGCTTACGAGTGTGAATCAACAAATTTTCAAAAACCACCGTATCCGGACGAATTCCTGTGCGGAGACAGTATAGAAGGTATGAAATTTTGAAAATGTAAGGGTATAACCTATACCGTATAGGATCAAGGGTACAAGGATCTCCAAGTAAGGGTAGGCCACATATCTAAATGAAGTAAACGTCACAACGCCAAGTAAGGGTACGTTTCGGAAGGGAGCGCCTATTTTAGTACGCGCGATCTTTTTGTACCAAAACTTCAGTTGGTACTGAAAACTTTTGATACTAAACCTTCTTGTGGTGCTAAAGCTTCTTTTGGCACTAAAACATCTTTTAGTACTAAAACGTTTTCGGTACCAATGCATATTTTGGTACTAGTTCAGTACAAATGGAAGCTTTAATACCGACAGAAGGTTAAGTACTAAGAGAAACATTGGTACCAAAAGAAGCTTTCAGTACCAATTGAAGCTTTGGTCCCAGAAGATCGCGTGTACCAAAAGAGACGCTCTCGTTTCGGAAAAAATATCGTTACAAATGATAATATTTCAGAAGGTTCTATCACTATGTGGAGCATTATGTCAAAAGTGAGATATCCGGCCTTTTGTTGGGGCGCTGGTACAGCCCTAGGAGAATTACCGCCCTATTTTATGGCCCGGGCCGCGCGATTATCGGGAAAGGACAATCAAGATGACGAGGATATTAAAGAGCTACAAGAGTTGATAAAAGCTCAAGAATTGGGAAGTCTGAATACAAAATCCATTTCCGTTTTAACCCGTGCAAAACTATTTATGCACAATGTTATCCAAAAAGTGGGATTTTTTGGTATACTGGCGGCAGCGTCCATACCAAATCCGCTCTTTGATCTCGCCGGCATTACTTGTGGCCATTTTCTTATTCCGTTCTGGACGTTTTTTGGCGCAACCGTCATTGGAAAAGCAATTGTCAAAATGCATATTCAAAAAATATTTATAATATTTATTTTTTCGGAACATCATGTCTATAATTTCTTAGNNATATTCTATGATATTCTATGATATTCTATGATATTTTTGATATTTTATGATATTTTATGATATCTTATGATATTTTTTTGATATTTTACGTTTTACTTGTTTCGTCAAATTCTTTCAGCACCCCTTTTTATACCAACACCGTGAACCACGATTCGTGACATGTCATAATAAGCATTCGTTTCTCACCAAAAATTAGTCACTAATTAAATAAATTAAGGCGATTCCAATTGTTGGAGAAAGTATAAGTGCTTTTATTAAAAACCTGTTCGAACAAGAACGCGAAAAATTACACGCCGGAGTCGCCGAAAACAAGGACAGCCTGATTGGAAAAGCACTTGAAATATTCATACTCCTAATGGTTGGATATTTCATTTTAACCATTGTGAACAGTCTGGCTCAATCACACCTTGCTCGAATACAAAAAGAACAAAGGGAAACGAAACATAATTAAAATAAACAATAAATTAAAGGTCAGTAATTGACCGTATTACCGTAATGATTTTTTCTAGTAAATGTTTGTCAATGTAAGTACAATTTTAGGATGAAAAAAAATACAGAAACCTGCGGCAATGTTTGCTCTACCGCTAACCAAAACCGAAATTTTTATTCGTTTTTGTTTTCAAAAAATCCGGAATTTCATTAAATTTATATAGCCCGGTCTGGGCTGTCCGGTCCAAAACTAGAGATTGAACTTTATAAAAAAACATGATAAATTTTCAACAATTGAAAGTAAAAATTACCTGGTACTTGTTTTATTTATCAAAATTTTAAGGGGATTTGAAATATACGATGTAGGGTGGCCACGCTGATTTGGTCACACCCTAATACGATGATCAACGAAATAACATCACTGCTTTATTTGTACATACCATATAATATAGTCCATATTACAAAACATTTTTCGGTTTTAATCCCTGCCGCAGCTTCAATATCCAATAGACCCATTGTGAATAAATAAGTATTGTTGAGTTTCAATTTATTTCATTTACTACAGTCCTTCTCAAATTAATACTTTTAGGTCACATCTTGACAAAATTATCATGGGAAACCTAAGCCCAATTGGCGATAATTGTCAAGATAAAAACTATACGTACATATACCGTGTGTCTGCGCTTCAACTGTTGCAATGATCCCAAAACTATTAACAAAATTATTCAAAAATTCCTGAGGAACAACTCTTAAAACCCTAACACACAGTATAAGCAGCCCTGCGATTATTATTTTACAGTTTAATATGTCAAATGTATCATTTAGCCGACATGTTAACTTTTAACTCGCGTTGTTCTTGTTTTGACACCGTAGCAAAATCCAATCTCTAAAAATACTAATGATTAGATCATTTTTTTCGTAAAAAAAATTGATGGAATACACTCCAAAGACACAAAAACACGTCCAAATTTGGTTTGTAACAAAAATCATGTTTGTACAATATAAATACAGTCTTAGATTCCTTTAGTGTAGGGTGTTTTGGAAAAATAGAAGCATCAAGGACTGTATATTATTCAAATACACAGGGTGCGCCGTTATGTTGCACCCCGTTATGTTTCACTTTTTCCCGCCCGTGCTGTTATGTTTCACTTTTTTTGAGAAAATATTTTCCCTTGATACATATCTTTATATGTTAAGCCCTACGCCGTTATGTTTCACTTTTTCCCGCTCGGGCCATTATGTTTCACTATTTTTTCGAATTTTTTTGTGAAACATAACGGCGCACCCTGTGTATAAATAATTTTTGAGCTTTGTGTATTACCGGTAACCAGTAGTTTACCTTTAGAAATGGAAGAATTTGTAAAATGTTAACTCTGTNAGCTTTGTATATTACCGGTAACCAGTAGTTTACCTTTAGAAATGGAAGAATTTGTAAAATGTTAACTCTGTAATTTTTCTTCTTTTCAATCGGATTACCATGCAAAGTTAACGCGGACAAATTTGACAATTTGGACAAATTATTAATTTCCTTCATGTGATTGATTTTGTTACCATGTAAGTATAATACTTTCAGCTGCGCCAACTAAAAACAGTTATTTTAAATAATACGTAATGTACTAGTAATACGTTACACGTATACAACGAGTTTAAATGGTGTCAGCTACGGCCTTTATCGTGAAAAAACATGAAAGGGGTACGATACATGAATTTCACAAAAAAAGCGTCCGTATTGGAAGAAATCGTCTGCATAAGACTATATAACAATTCCATCTAATTTTCCCAAAAATTCCAAAAAGTTTGTAAAGTGAAATAATTACATACTGGCGTGAGGTTATCTTCCACCGATGAAATTTCATTGAAGCTCAAGTCAAGCCATTGAATATTTGAAAAATTGTCTTGTTCTTGTTTTCAAAACCGTAAGAACGAATTTCTTAATTTTCGATGCGAGTTCTAAAGTATGATCAGAGAAATATTGAACTACATCTCAAATTTATAAACTTCCAAATTCTTTCACCAAATAAGTATCAGACCGCAATCACGATCCAAAACAGCAAAGCGACCCTTATTTGGCGATCATCTAAAAGTCATGATAGTCTTTACATTAAATACAAAAATGTTTTCAACAAAATTTTCATAATTTTATTATACAAACAATTTGCAATTGACTAAGATATTTTAAATTTTATTTTTTTTATTAAAATTATTTTTGTTAATTTTGAAAAAACTTCAGTTTTGAAAAACTCAACGATTGAAGACTCCAATGATTCTTTGAAGCCGTTTAATGATATAAGGTCATTTGATCGGAATCGTAATGAAGTCGAAGAACTGTATTTCCCATCCTTATTCCGTTGGTATTTTTTACCGTCAAAAATCGGTTTTGTTTTTCGTGAAAACTCGTTCATTTCTTTCAAATCCCGAAATCCAAAATCCAACACCTAAGAGTTTTTTTAATTTATATCTACATGGTCTCAACAGTTGAGTCTCCTGAACCGCAAAGATTTTGGGATTTTTCTTCATAATTACTCGCTGTTAATTTTTTTTCCCGGAAAAAAAGTAATCTCAATACGCTCTACCCAATTATCTTAACAAAATTAAATTATATTAACACTTTTTCAGTCTTTTAGTGTTAACTGGTCCTGTTAAAGTGTAAAACGTTTCTGGTCTGTTGGAAAACTAAGCTTATACCCAAAATTATACCAGAATGTATACCAGAATTTACACTAACGTTTCATAAGAGTTCTTCGTAAACCAGATTACTTATTGGAAGCAATATCGACAACCTTACCTGTGTTTTACTTTTCAACATATTTACGAAAACGTATGAATTCTCAAAAAGGCAAGTAAAAATATTTTATGTTCTCTTTTAAAAAAATCAATTTTCCTTTTTGAGATTGTAAATGGCTACATAAATAATAGCTGGCATTTCATAGGAAAACTAAGATAATATAGCCGTTCAAAACTTAAACAAAGAAATTTGTTTTCACAAGTTATTGTTCACACTATTTATTACATACTGGAAAATACATGTACCTTAAACTCTTAGGGTGTCTAAAATATTTTACCTACCATAAAACAATTCTACAGACTATATACACGTTTATTGGATTAATNTGCAAAATTCAGCACGGGTGAATGTCATTACGACTAGTTTCAATTACGTTTGATGGTTTGAAAATAATATTTCAATGTTTTTCTCGAAACTCTTTATTTTTGTAATTCACTGCGACTGTACAGGTGCGTATGAATAATACGGTATGATGTATTATAGAGCGTGTAATACGAGAAACTTAACAATGTTTATAATTATTAATTATATTAATTTAAAATTATTTTAAATACTTTCAAACGCACAGTCATGCGCATCTGGGGTAGCTAGCTACCCAATTTGCTCTAGCGCGCCAAACAATGAACGAATTTTTTTATTATTATTTTATTTTGAAGCCCTGTTCTTCTTCTCTTACTGAGATTATTTTCAATCGTAACCCTCGTCATCCACGGACCCGAACGTGAAAACAATTTTCTAAAAAAAATATTTTTCTCCCATATAAAAACGTAAGATTTTTTTTTTGATTTCAAATCTTTTGTCCGTTTTTTATTATCACAAGCCGTTCTCTTTTTATTTAGAAATAAAGTGAAAATGGGTAGCTAGCTACCCAATATGCGCATGACTGTTAAGTAAACAAGCTAGTCTAAATATTGACGAGTATACCATAATATTATTTTAAATCGAATGATAAAGCTGTTTTATTGTGTCCACATGGTGGCCCGGGCAATTAGTACAAAATCAAAAATTTTCGAAAAAAAACTTAAAAAATTGTAACATCTTTTAGTCATAAAAAATCGCCTGATATAAATACATTCAACAAATTGTACTTTCAAACCTATGAATAAGTTTAAGACTATAATTATAGTGAAGGATACAAAAGATGATCGAATACAGGGAAGTTCAAGTTGCGACCAAATAGAGACACAAGCCATCACTGGACAGTTTATTATATATCCTTTTCTGGATTATCCTGATGCTGGACTTCAAGTTTTTTGTGATTTCCAACATCAAGACGGTGGTCGTACATATTTGGAAGTTGACCCAGGTACTTATCGCTTTAAACATGTAATGTGAAAAAAATGTATCAATACTAAATAGTAAAACGTAGTACTGTCACATATCGCAGTGATTTTCAAACGCGAAAAAAATAAATAATGTTACCACTTTTTGGTAACGTTGCTTGACAGTGCGTCTGAGGCCTATGTGGCGTGTCATTGGTCTTTTTTGAGCTCGCTCGGCAAATCACCGAAAGGCGATTTTCTTTTTTTTTAATATATTTGTATTACGGTCTTTCAACTCTTAAGTGCCGCCCTTAAGCCTTAAGGCTTAAGGAGAAATATGCATTTTCGCTAAACAAATTTTTTCGCGTTTTAAAATCCCCTTAATGTCAGACTTCTTTGTTATAAAACGCTAATCGAATTGTTCTAAAATTTCAGAGAAAAATTATGCTCTTTTCTCAAAAACTCAACTAAGATGTGATCGAGTTGAGGAATGTTATCCACTGCAGTCTTATGAAGAAAGCGATAGAAAGTATGCTCAAAGCGGACGTACTAACTATCAAAAACTACGTTTAAACATTGACAATAAGCTGGTTTTATAAATATAGATGGTTTTATAAATAATTTGCGTTTCCGAAAACGTGCACAATTTGGAAATCGTGCACAACTTGAGAGTCATGCAAAATTTGGTAAAATAATCCTTTTCCACTGTTCTTGATTCCATAAGCGGCGCTCCCATAACGGCCGTTTATCCCATAAGGGCCGCTTTTTTCGAGAACCGAAAACGGCCGTTATGGAATTAAGGACTGTACTAGTTTTCTATGGCGTTTTCGAGTCAAAGATATACACAAAATTGATTGTATTAATCATTTTTCCTAGAGGTCTTCTACAGCACGTCGACAGAGATACTAAAAGTTATTAAGTTTTATGTTTTTCTAGCATAGTAGCTGTTTAAATGTATTACAAGTTTTAAAATATAAAACCGACCTAGACGGTTACCATTGACCGGTTTGATAGTACCTATACGACACATGCTAAACTCCATCCAGATGGTGATCCGTCAAGAAAAGCTTTTGGCACAGCAGGAGACTGCTATTCACTGCACGACTGTGCTGAAGCACGAAAGGGTCAGTTTGGAATCGATTTGACCGGTCAAGTAGAAATTGATTGGATACAAACCGGTAAATGGCAATCCGGTGATGTAAAATTTGAATGTGATGAGTGTTACTGGCCTCAAATTGAAAGCTAAGGTTCACCAATTTTGTTACAAAAAGTAGATAATATGATTATTAGAAGTTTTTCCCTTATGCAGAGCACATATTAACAAAAGACTACCACTAAATCAACTACCACTAAATGAACCACTAAAAAGACTACTACTAAATGTTGAGTAGCAAGGTTCAAAACGTTGGCCAATTGTATTTTAAAAACAGTTTGAATAAAGAATAATAAACAGATGATAAGGTGACTAAAATTGATAATAAATGGATACAAAAAACTACAGTCAAGGGTCTCTTGATGTGCGCTCTCCCGATGTGCGCTTTTTACGATTTTTTTTTGTAAATACCTCTCGATGTGCATCGTTTAAGGCCCTGTTTTTAGTGGAATTTACCTTACCACCTCGATGTGCACGTCTTTCTCGATTTTTGCATATCTATCTCGATGTGAACGTTTTCCGGAAATGGAAAATGCATATCGAGAAACCCCCGACTGTACATTTTTCGTGAGATTGGAAGGTCCGCAGAGGGAACACAAATTAGTGCGTAAAAAAAGATTAAACAGAGTCTTAAAAACTACTTTTTCTTTGATTTTTGTGATAAAATTTAGTGAACCTCAACGAGAGCTGGTGGTGTAATCATGAGACACATATAAACGATTTTTTTCGAACAAAAAGTACGGTCCAAGCCCTTTGTGGTGGTTATTGTGGGAAATGTGAACCATCTACGGAAATTTTTCTTGCTCCTCTTGGCTCAACCGACTTCGAACTTGATCCATCAGGTACTCCATCGCAAACACAGAACTTTTTTATTTTTTTTATTAAATAGGAATTGACCTTCAAAGTGGATTTGCGCCAATTAAAAACACAGAATATCAAACACTGTCATCAATACAAAAGCAATGGCAACTGCGATTTGATATTTATGTCAAAGAACGTACTCGTCTAGATAAAGTGGCAAATATTATCTTTATCGAAAATGGGCCAGTGGTAGACTTTGCTCCTGATGCTTTTTTTGCTTGGAGTTCAATATATTATTACAGGGGGCAGTTCAATCCTGGGACGCTTTGAAATTTTTGCTCAAAGTCCCGTTGTGTCCCACTTTCGTCCCGAAATTGGACTTTCGTCCCAGAATTGGACTACCCCTACCATAGCTCCGATCTTATGTTTACAAATGTTGGAGATATGACCGTTGATCACTATACACTTCCACGACGACAAAAAGCTGGGTTCGAAATAGCCCTCTGCGCTGTTATCTTTAAGATAATATCTTGTAGATTTTCCCGTTTGCTTTGCGGATTTTTTTCGGTCCCCGTTTGCTTCGTTATCTAGCTAATTTTTTCATCCCAATTTTTATATTTTCACTAAAAAATAACAACAAATTTTTCATCCTCCCCGCCTACACCCCCTGTCGTTATGTTTTACTAGTTCTCTTGAACTTGAAGTTTCGGTTCCTACACTGTTTTAAAAGGCTCGGTTATGCTAGACTTTGTACTTACAGCCGACGTTCTGTAAAATATTTTGTATTGTAAAATTGGCAAAATTTCGAACCCGGGTGAATAGATAGTATAGAAATATCGAACATTCGTATCGACGGTGTCTATAAGACCTACTTTAAGATAAACGGCGAAATAATAAAAGAAAAGACGAATACGAGCGTTAAACGTTCTGCCGTTGCTAAAAACGTAAAAATGTACACAAGTCATCCTAATAATCAACCGCCTAATGTTCGCCTCGACAATATTGGATTTCGAACATGGTCGGAAAATACACAACTTAAAGTAGAAACAAAAAACACAATTGGAGGGTGTAAAATGAGTCATAACTCTCAACATGTGCATAATAATATGCTCTGTAAGACCGAATGTGACCTTGGATGGATTGGCAGTGGAGATAGGGTCAAAGGCAAATAAATCAGCCGTTATATAAACACCCAAATAAACAGTTTTGTTTTTCTTGTTTTGAAAATCCTGATGCCTGGGAAAACGCTTCGAGTATTTTCGAAACCTATGCTTTCTTGCCGCCTGTTATACGCAAATTTCAAAAAATGTTTAAAAAATGAAAGGTAAAAAATGACTAAAGGGGGTCTGGTTATAATCACACAAAATGTAAGGTAATCGAATGAGGCTAATGCCCATCTGAGTCCGCACAATTTTCGAGCGAAAGAAAAACATATTTTCTAGTCATTTTTTTTCTAGCCAAAAAAAAGGCAAACAAAGCGCGGCATATCAAGGAAAAAAATTTTGAGTCGATTTTTTTTTTGTCAAAAATATTTCAAGAAAAATATATTTTTTTCCATCCATAGAAAAAAAAAGAATCAAAAATTTAAATTTGTAAATTATTTTTAGTAAATGCCTGAAAATGAAATAATTAAATTTGAGCTAAAAAAAATGAAGGACAGTTATTGTGTACTTGTGCCGTATTTCTACCACAATTAGTACATAGGAAAAAAATGAAAGTTTAATTATGGCGCGCGCGTAAAAGTTAAATGGCGGCGCGTGTCAGTTATATGAAAGTTAACCCTAGACCGTCGCGCACGGACCGTTCTGGGGACCGTCGCTCGATTGCCAAATGGCAATCACACATTTAAACGCTCGGCATTTCTATTCTACTCAACCGAATGACATGATTTTTTTTGCAATTTATTTGTGAATGTATTGATCAAACGCATAATCAATCNTATTTTATGTTACGTTTTTCGATATTTTCTTTTCCAAAAATGGGTAGCTGACATTCAGCTGAAAATAGTCATATTTTTTTTATTAAAATAAGAATTTATTTGTGAGAAATTCAGAAAAATGATACAAAACGAAAAACTGTTTAAAGTAAAGTTAAAATTTTTGGGGTATTAATAATAATAAAAAAATCGCGAATAAGACCTCTCTGAAATAAATTTCAAAATTAAGGACAATTTTATTTAATATTATTGAATGAAATGACGCGCCGCCAACAGTACCCTAGTGACGTAACGTAAGCGATTGATCGTAAACTCTGAAAATTTTTCGACAAATTCCCTTTTTTCATAGTAGAATATCTGCAATTTGTACTTTATACCAATAAATTATTATAGAGAATTTAGAGCCTTTAATAGCATTCGTTTTAAATGGGTGCTAAAAACGCCAAGTACACTTATGGGCCGGATAACTGTTCGAAGTCATAAACTGGGTTGGCCGGAAGTTGATGATCCATACATTGGTTTGTTACGTTTAGACGAAAAACGTTGCAATTCCGATATTTTACAAGCAATTGCCGATGGTAGTAAACTGCGGTTTGACGTCGGCGATAAAACCGATTCAAATTATTGGCTCGAATCGGTTACATATTTTCCGGATAATCCAGAATGGATGAATCGAAATGCTTTATATATCCAGTACCGAAGAGGGCCTCGAATCCAGCAAGAGTTAAGCTTAGGTACAAATCACAAATTTCAATTTTTTTTAAATTTAACGTGTTACTTTTTTGCATAAGACCCTTTTCGATTGGTCCAATATTATCACAAATTAAATTTTTTAACACAAACATAGTGTCTTTGTAATAAACGGCGCTGGCGTCTGTAACTGAATTACAAGCAAGCCTATTGGCTCATGCTTTTTTATAGACGCCTCGTATTGGCTAGCGTCCTTTAGCCACGCAAACAACTCACCGCGCTGCTTGTAATTACAAGCCACGCCTTTTGGCTCATGATTTTTAATAGGCGCCTCTTCTTGGCTAGCGTCCGTTAGCCACGCAAATGACTTACCGCGTGGCTTGTAATATTTATTTTTTGTGGTAAATATTTTTGACATAATATAAAGTTTGTATTAAAATCGGTGATTTGTACCGAAAATACAGCTCGGAAACCCAAGATATTTTATATATGAGCCTTAAAATCAATGAAGAGAATGTTTTTTCTCAGGTTCAACTTGAGCAATGTTTTTCGACGGCTGATTTGACTATTATTAAAGATGACGAAAGTCCGCCGTTCACTAATGACTACACCCGCTGTACAAATGCCAAACGAATTAAACAAAAGTATATTGATTGGACCGAAATAAAATATTTACCATATAAAGACTACATAGAAAATACCCCAAAACCTTTTGGAGGATGCAAGTCTGGCGCGGTAATCGGCAGACCCAATGCCAATATGCTTTGTGTCAAATCATGCTCAATTGTGCCAATTGGCGCAGATGCAGAAATTGACTTCAAAATGAGAATGCGGACGAAAAATACTTTAGGCCAGAAGCAAAATTGAATTATAAAACAAATAGTGTGGAAAGGGAAGACACCAACGCGTTTTTTAGAGTCTATCACATTATAAAACAAGAAAATAACTTCGCAGAATTTTTCAAGAAAAGGATTTCCAAGAATGTGTTTCGAAAATTCTTATTCCTTTTATGCTTCCAAGGGTACATAAAAGCTTATTTATCGAAGTGAATAATAAGCCACAAAATAGAATAAGATAAAAATAATAATAAAGATTCTATATGTGTTGTCTAAATTTGCGTGCCCGTTTTTTTTGTGGGGGGGGGTAAGTAAATAAGTATTAGGTTCGTGTTGTGTTTTTTTTTCGTACAAACTCTAAGCCTATGGTCACGTGGGATAAAAGCGTAGCTCTGATTGGCTTGCCTTCTTGTCTCCTATGGCGCGTAGTGGGTTGATTATTAGAGAGTCCACTCAAACATCTGAATTTTCTCCTTTTTTATTTTTTTGTTTTTATTTTATAAAAATAAATAAAATTGATGGAATTCCTTTAAAATTTCTTTAACTATAATCAACAGTCTATAGTCTATATAGACTAAGAACATAAAAAAATGCTTGACAGTTGTTATGGGTATAGAATCTTTACTATAAATATTCTTTATTTAGAATTGTGACAGCGGAATATGTTTTTTTAGTTAACTCTCAGGGAGAAG
>SCLG01000025.1:942300-961716 GCA_004367875.1 Oikopleura albicans
ATTTGAAAATAGTTGGTGATCTATTCCTTACAAATTCATTCATCTCATTTAGAATGTTTTGAAATTTGTCGACGTCAATAAGTGACATATAAGTGGCAAATTTTCGATATTCGGGAGTTTTTACCAAAGCGACTTCCAAGCTGCGGATATAATTTTCGCGGTTTCGCTTTCCGAATGGTTTTTCAATCAGATGACTAAATAAAATATATGAGTCATATAATATGACTAATTTATACTGAACAATTTAAAATTATTATTTATTTTTCGATTATATTTATAAGCATCGATTTTTTTGTAGAAAAATTACGAAAACAAGAATTCCTACTGTTTTTAACAGTCCAGAGTCGGGACTCCCGACCTTAAAATTGTACAATTTCAAAATTTTGCTTACTTTTGTGCTGCAAACAAGCATTTAAGTATAATGATACAAGCAGCTTCTTCTGTAAAATGTTGTCGAATGTGCTGGGTCACTTCCTCCCTTGACGATATAGTATTCTTTGCCATTGACGGCAGCTTCTTTAAAAAAAATACTTGAGTATGATCATTACCTTGGGTAATTAAAATTACGAAATTTGTCTAAGTGAATGAAAAACAAAAAAAACCTTAAATGCACGTTCCAATCACGATAAGAGCGTATAACCATCTTTTTCGGGGTCACCGAAAAATAACTTTTAAATGTCATGATTTCATCCAAGAAATAAAAAGGCCATTTTTGGCCCTCATATAATATTCAAATCGGTACCGGGGGACCCCCGTCTGGTTTTAAGGTCATAACCAAAATAATTTTCCCAAAAAATGTACCGGGAGGGGAGGTCTTCAGCAAAAAAAAGTAAAAAAAAGACATGACTTCTATACAAAAAAAAATGACTTGGCCTGATAAGGGTTACGATCTCAGACCTTAGAACCCGACCCCATGTACGAACTTGTAGTTATGCGAGTGATATGCCAAAATTAAAACAAAAACTTACATTAATTAGCTGTATATCATGCTTGGTCAATTTTTCGCATCGTTTTGTGGCGGTTAATTGATCCGTACATAAAAAAGAGAGCGGCATTTGACGGAAATGCTCTAATGCGGCATAGTTTAACCCGCTGGAGAAGTTTGAGACGGAAAAGTCATGATGAAGAAATTGAATAAGTAAATGCTCAAAACAATGACTTGAGAGTTGAAATTCGACCTCGGGCGTCATTAGTTGAATATCGAGAAACTCTTGTAAATATTTTGGCGCCGATAAACACGAAAAATGCTTTATGTCCAAAAGTGACAAGGCTTCATAAGGTAAGAGGTCTTTCATCAAAGCGGCATCAGTTGCAATTCCCAAAATAACCACAAATTTTAATTTTGACTTNCAGTGCGTAGGTGGGGCGGCTGCATAACGGATTTGGAATCGATAACGGCGCAGGGGGTGTTTAACCGAAATAAGTTTCATTTTGTGTAAATGGCGAAAGCAACCAAAAATAACATAATGGCAGTATGTAACTTTTCCACATACTGAAAAAAATGTTTTTCCACATATCGCAGAAATATGTCTCCAAGAACATATTTTGCGATATGTGTAAAAGACATTTTTTTCAGTATGTGAAAAGTTACATACTGTTACAAAAAGACATAGATGCGTTAGTCCAGGTCTGAAAGACTGACATGACCCTAATGCATTTTGAAAATCTGACTTGACCTTATAATCAACAAAAAAAGACTTAAAAGACATGATTTATATTTAAAAAAAAACTTGGCCTAAGTACAAAAAACTGACTAGACCTTATAGAGGTCAACATGACAGACCTTATAAGTTATAACTAAAAATGTCTGTAAGTATATAGACAAATTTCGGAAAGACATATGTAGGGGTCTGGTTATAAGGTTAAGGCCAAAAAATGACTTGACCTTCGTGCAAAAAAATGTGAAAAAGACATGATTTCTATAAAATAAATTATTATCCGTGTCGTTCTAAATTTAAAACTTAAAAAAAAGTGAAAAAAGACATGATATATCTTGAAAAAAAATGACTTGACCTTAAGTGACTTGACCTTATAACGATCACACATTATGACCTTGTTCATTTATAAATATAAATACAGTCCTTGATTCCATAACGGCCGTTTTCGGTTCTCGAAAAAAGCGGCCGTTATGAGGTTAACGGCCGTTATGGAATAAGGGTCCCTCATGTTGTTAATTTCGGACAAATTGAAATAAAATGGCTTTTTTAATTTTAAAATATTTATTTTCTTCTGACACTTGGATTGAAATGCCTTATTTTTCAATACGTTAATAAAAAAACGGCCGTTATGGAATAATCACTTTTTTGAGGAAAAAAGCGGCCGTTATGGGATAAACGGCCGTGATGGAAGCGCCCCTTATAGAATCAAGGACTGTACATGTAATTTTTTTTTGAGACTTATATCAATTATTTTTGAACCAAAAAACGTATTTTGGGTAAACCCTAATCTGCGCTGAAGCAATAATCTCCAAAACATGTGAAAAAGTTTTGGCATCAAAGGATTCACAATCTTCGAAAATGAGGGTGATAATGTCGGTCATTGATTCGTCAAAATGCTCTTCAATATTACGTACAGTCGCTTCCCCCGTAAACGAAATGCCCAATTGATGACAAATCGTCGAAAACGTATTCTTAATGTTTGAACATTGTATGGAATTAAGTCGACAAAATTTATTCGTGACTTCGGTTCCAATGCGTTCCGATAAAAGCAAAAATGTGGTTTCATGGTCCGGTAAATTGATACCGGTATTTAGACACAAAACTGGAAGCAACTGTACCGAATCACTGCCCATCATGCGCTCTATGTCTACATATGGGTATAAAACTGGGTATAAAGGTTACAAGATGCCAAATGCTAACATTAGTGCAAGTCCTTACTCCTTTTTCGGACGTTTTCGGTTCTCGAAAATAGTGTCCGAAAAAGGAGCATTGTCACAAAAAAGATCATTTTAGAATGGCCCCATTTTGGCCGAAAAAGGAGTAAGGACTGTAATAAATTAAAAAAACGTTTTTTTCAAATGGTGGTGTATATTATTCGACCATTATGGTCGGACCATATATACTTCTAATTTAAAGTCTTTCGAATAATATAAATCACCTACCCAATTGAAATAATTTCGAGAAAAAAACTGTTATTTCAAATAGTCAGTGCGTAGGTTAAAACCAAAAAAACTTCAAACAAGTGTTATTTCTATTTTGACTTAGGTTCACTGACTTGAAATTCCAAGACCCATAACTTACGTTTAATTATTTCATCACAAAATATTCAAATTTTATTGCAATTAAGGACCGGTCAGTCATGTTGTGTACAAACTGAACCCAAAAATCAGTGATGTCCATTTTTGTCACATATTTGATGTTTTTATTACAATTTAAGGTATTAGCTGATGGTATCAAGCATGACCAAGTTCATTTGGCCATCAAATTCTAGAAATTTTGGTGCTTGAAAATTTCGGTGAAAACTTGAATTTATAAAAATGTTCAAACAACTTTTCAAAAATGAATATTCTTTACTTATTTTTTAATGCGTAGCTCGTACACAATGGTAGTCTACAATGTTCCGAGAAATAGTAAAACATAAATTGACAGCAAAATTCAATCAGAATCACAACGCATCACACACTTTTATACCCTATAAGTTAAATTTCATTGATACTTGATTAAAACTACTTGATTTATTCTGATCAATACTGTGTTTATTTGCAATTCAGCAGGTAGCAGTGTTTACAAATACAGATTGATTTTAAAGACCAGAAATCGGTTTAAGTTCTCAGAAACCTAATTTTTGCCCTNTTAATCTCGTAAGTTCACCCATTGCACAATTATCGGGTCCTTTTCGCCATAAAAAATAATTCTCTTTGTATACCCAAATCTAACATCTCACTAGTTTGAGTCAGATGAAGCATCATTTCGTCAAAAACTTTGCTGCACATTTTTTCATGAAGTGAAATCAAATTCGACTGAAGCTTGCTTGAGTAGTTTTTCCAAGTTTCGAAGCGTTCGGCGAGATGAACCGGGGATGCGGCATTTTTGAACAAATTACTTTTATTTATTTTCGTCTGTCGCTTTTTACCCCTTCCAAAACGCGTATTGATTTGATTTTTATCCAACGCGCCGATATCATTCTCCATTCTGAATTTTTGCCATGTGTAAGAATAAATGGGACTGAAGTGAAGTGTATTTTTGGGACCATTGTTGGTCGCCAAAATAACTTGTTTTTTAGTCTTTCACGACCATTTTTGGTCGCCAAAATAACTTGTTTTTTAGTACCTTCGCGACCATTCTTAGTCGCCAAAATAACTTGTTTTTAGCATTTTCGCGACCATTTTTGGTCGCAAAAAAACTTGTTTTTTAGAACTTTCGCGACTAAAGTTTGGTCACCAAATTTGTTGTTCGAAGCATGTGTTTGCGACCAAATGGTCGCCAAATGGCTTCTAGACAAGACTTCGTGAACATATGGTCGCCAAACGACCAAAAATACAAGTTTTTTTGCCGACCCAAAATGGTCGCCAAAAAACCCACTCTATGTGTTTACGCTATATTTGACCCCTTCCATATGGAATACTATATACTATAGTATTTTTTTGTCCTCAGAACTCAAATGACCTTAAGTCTCTCTTCATAACCAAATTTCCGTTGTTTTTATCTCTACTTATTCTTTTCTTTCACCGGAAAATTCCTGGAATAAAAACAGCTTTGGCAGGTTAGAGTCATAAAATCGTTTTTAGATTTTAGTTTTAACGCTTGGGAATATTGAGCCATACAACGTTGACAGTAACGGCGTTTATAAGACTTATGAAGTCGAACTTGAACTTTGTCGGCAACTTTCTTCGCCAAATAGCCATAGCGATGGCGTAGGCTTTCGGGAAATTTTTCAAAATCCGCACACTGGAGCAAAAACGAGACATGCTTGAGTTGGTAGTCAATATCTGAAAGTTTTCATCTGGAATATCTTAGGGTACCCGGATTGTCCATCATATGGAATATTGTAAAAGTTATCTGGAACAAATTCATTGTTATGGAACATTTGGTAAACGAATATTTTCATGTTGTGGAATATATTCCATAGAGTCGCCGAATAAGAGTCGATTTCGTGTTTTGAAAAACCGACGCTTATTTGGCGAAGACAGGATTAGGATATTTTAGGTAATTATGATTATTTTTTTGTTTTTTATTTGATTTTATTACTCTATAGATTAAACATAAACTTATTAAAATTTTAATTATATCCATAAGGGCAGAGGTCGGCATTTTGATTTTTTTTTCTAGTCCAATCCGATTCCAATTCCGCGGGTAAAAGTCGGGTAAAGTTACCCGTGATTACCCGTTTCTGGTAAAACTTGGGTAACTAACCCGTTTGGGTTTACTAAGTCGAATTAACCCGAGTTTTACCCGACTTTTTAAACCTGAAAATCGTTGTCCAACTCGTGTCCAACCCGCGGGTAAATTCGGGCTGGAATCCAAGTGCCGACCTCTGCATAAGGGAATTAAAAACTAATAAAAATTGCGGCATGGGAAATAATGTTAAACTCAACGACCCTAATTGGATCCATGATATTTTTTTCTCGAAAAAATCGACCCTTATTTGACAACCCCCTATAGTATTATATTTATGTATTGTCTACCATGCTTAAAGTGTTGCATTTTTTGTCCCGTCTTTTTGTTTTGTCCTTTTTGTTTTCCCTTTCCTTTGGTCATTCTGAATTTTTAAAAGCAAAAATTAGCATTGTTAATAATTTTAAACGATTTAAATAGCCGTAAAAATAAGCAGATTTTGTCAGTTTTTTTTTTGTTGTACTAAGTTTGATAGAATGAACTTGAAGCAATTAACTTTTATAATGAACAAATGTCAGTGGGCAAATATTAATGGTGAAATAAATGACGGAAAATCACACCTTCCCTGGGCGGTTATCATGCCAGATATTAAACTGACACAGTTTGAATTGGTATGAGTCATACCGTATGACTGATAAACCAACTAACTCTTAATTTGGATAAGGCAGTAAAGGAAGAAAAGTAATTGGTCGAAACTTTTTCGATGAATTACACCATCTGCGAAAAAAGTCAGGTGACAAGTATTACCCAATAAAAATTTTTCGTCATAACCAAGAATCAATTTCCGACGGTGTTAAAGGATCAAGTTTGACGCTAAGGCCTTGTAGCGTTAATTTTTTCGTAATTCCGTTTTCTTCATCCCGATAGGACATATCCGCCACAATCCCATCTGGTACTAAACTGTCCGTATTAGGCGCAGCCACTGTATCGTCATGATTCATGACAATATCCTCAATAATTCGACCTTCCTCCGAAGTCGAGCTACTTCTCGATTCCGCCCTGGCTGACCTTATAGCCAACCCTGTCTGTCCGTCTTTTGACTTTTGACGTCGAACATCCCGTTCACGACGGGTTAACTTTCGTCGATTTTGTGAAGTGTGACTATTTTCCGATTTTCGAAAACGTCGATAGTGTCCCAGTGCCGAATAATCAGACTTGTGGACTTTTTTACGCATTCGACCATATAGCGAAAAATCCGGCTCAAGACTTTCAAAATCCAGACTTTCTTCTTCCGATGAGAAACGTTTTCTTTTTCGCGATTTTTTATTAATCGATGACTACCAGTTTTTAATTTTGATTTAAGTAAAAATATATGTTATTATCATTTAAAATATACGGTAAAAATTTATGGTAAACTAACAGATGGTTCGATCGAAACGACTGATACTTCGGTTATACACCGCCTGTCTACGGAAGTTAAAGCCCCTAAAGTTAACAAAAAGCCGAGAAGTTAACAATCGGTTTGCGACAATTATTCTAGTTTTAGTTGACGCACTGTAGACAGAGGAGACTAATGTTAACAAAATTCCTAGAAGTTAACAAATTTCCTGGAAGTTAACACCTTTTCGTCTCCATCGTTTTGTTAACTTCCGGGTGTGACTCATGATCGGTTAATCAAGTTCTGAAGTTTCCATTTATTACATTTACATTAAATAAGTTTTTAGAGAAAAAGTATCCCAAAAACTTCTCCGAAAACCGCGGTACCAGTTTCCCGTACCCCTGAAGACCGTGACCACACTAGTACACTCCCGTCTTAAAAACGTTCACGTATTTCTCAAGAAATATAAAATGAAGTAACCAAATTAAAAATTAAAAACTACCTTTTCGAAATCTGAATCGTGTTCGTAAATACCAACTTTTTGCTTTCTCCTAAAATCACCATCACTTTCCGAATCGGAAAAGAAATATTTTATTTGAGGTCGACTTCGAGTGCCTCTTTCCGTATCCTCTTCGGACGCATCCGACATGGGATAAATAATTCGTTCTGGGATTCTTTTTTCCCGAAGTTTAGTTTTTGGGGTTTCAGACTCATCGGCGACATTTGGGTCCACAATGAGCCGCTCGGGAATGACTCGGGTGTGTTTGGGCAAATGCGGACTCGGATCAACAATGACTCGCTCGGATAGCTTTTTTAGGTTGTCGAAAAATATTTTTATTGGGCAGGAGACCATTAACCGAAAAACTGTCGTATACCTAAAGGCGGGGTTGGATATACCTTAAGGTCAAGGTCTAAAAATTTCAAAGATTTTTTTCCCAAAAA
Source organism: Oikopleura albicans (assembly GCA_004367875.1). NCBI lineage: Eukaryota > Metazoa > Chordata > Appendicularia > Copelata > Oikopleuridae > Oikopleura > Oikopleura albicans. The sequence goes on from SCLG01000025.1 coordinate 949,894, forward strand.
GCATGCTACTCAAAAAAACTGACTTGACCTTAGTGCAAAAAACTGACTTGACCTTATAACGGCACAAATGACTGACCTTATAACCAACCCACCTGTAGAAAAAGCGTAAAAAAGACATGATCTTAAAGATTTTTTTTCCAAAAAACATAAGTATTCGGATTTGACCTTAGTTTCGGATTTGACCTTAGTCTACAAAAAGAAACTGACTTGACCTTATAACCAGGCCCACTGTAGTTATTCGTAATCACCAAAATTAGGCCATGGCCATATGTATAGTTTAACTCCCACACTACAAGTAATTTTGAGACAAGTTTAAAAGCTACCTCGGGAATAACTCTTTGATGTTTGGTCGCTACATGAGGCACCGGTGCTTCTGAATCTTCATTTTCGGAATTGCTTGAAAAATATCTAACCCTCTTTTTCGGCCGTGATTTTTTCGCCTCTTCTTCCTGGGCCGTAACTTCAGAATAATCAAACATTTTGGTGCGTTTTCGACAGCGGCTGGAACGTGGGCGGCTTCCTTGAATATCATTAAATGAATTTTCTCCAAAAGAAGTTTCTTCAGTGCTTGAATAACGTCGTCGTCGTTTTTTCGCAATTTTTGGGTCGCGAATTATGTGTTCTTTTGGGGGTTTATTTTCCTCCAATTCAAAGTCTGAGTCCCATTCGTAATTACCCGGCATGTCCTCCATAACATCCTATTTTAACAGAATTATTTTTACTTGCAGATCAAACGGCGAAAAACTACAGGAGCTTGGTTATAAGGTCTCAAGAAAAAAAGACCATAAGACCTCAAATGTATTTTCAAAAGACAATCAAAGTCTGATGATCAGACGTTATAACCTGCTTGAAAAAAAATCGACCATAAAGTTTGTAACCAACCATAAGACATGATTTTATAGAAAAAAAAGTGTAAAAAGACATGATTTCTATAGAAAAAAGTTTAGGTCTGTCAACCGCTGCTTAAACGGATAACATTTTTGAAGCTGTTTATAAAACCATAGAAAAGTGTAAAAAGACATGATTTAAATCAAACAAAAAATGTCTGGGACGGGTTCACTTTTCACCGTTTTTTTTGTTTTCGCCTAAACAAACTGTGCCTAATCATCAACTAACCATATCTTGAAAACATCTTTCCGAAAGTGGAATTCGATTTCTCCTCTTTAAACATTGATGATAATAATCAATTTGCCACATTTCGAGTTCATCTTCCGCCACCCAGCGGATTTCTTCCTTCTCCCAAGTCTTAAGGGTTCGCAATTTTCGGCCCGAGATTTCCTCGACAAATTTCGTATCACGCTGTAGGGCCGCCGAATTTTGAACACAATTTTTGATTTGTTTGCACCATTTATATTCAAAACCACCCTTTTCTGCGGCTCGATGATCCTGGATTTGAAACTGGTGATATTTTCCGAGGACGATTATGGCCCATGAACAGTGCATTGAAAGTTGGTCAACGTAGGCCGGATATTCAATCTGGTCCAGCTTAATTCCGCGAATGAAAATCGATAAAAGATGAGCTTTTAAGGGGTTATAAATATAAAATTAATCATTTCGTAGGGAAATCGTCACGAATTTTTTTGCTTGATTATTTAAAGTAAACTTAACATTTTGAATCATAGGGTATTTGATAGATTTATAGTACACCACCTACCCACGTAAGTTAACACCACGTAAGTTAACAAAATTCACGTAAGTTAACACCTTTTTTCAAAAGTTTTGTTAACTTACGTAGGTAGGTGGTGTATAGGGGGGATTGGTTATGAGGTCAAGGTCTAAAAACTGACCTGCTTGACCTTATAACCATCTGATTTTTCGACGGCTAAAATTTTGTTTTCGCCATGAGCCCTTACTGAAATCTCAAATTATAAATTCTTCGAAACTAATTTTTAACCCCTGCGCTAACGCAAATACATTTGAACACGATTGTAGTTTATAAGACCACCAAAAATGTATAGTTGGTCGCACCGACGTATAAGGCCAAACACGCTTAAAATAATTGTGCTTATAAAAGTGCATTTCCCAGTATTTAAATCCAATTAAATTGTCTTTTTCTAATCCACCCTGTCGCGCTAGTTGTCGAATACCCTTAATCGATCGAAAAACGTGATTTGAGTAATCACGTCGTGGCTCAATTTTTTTTCGGGGTTCAGAAGGTTTTTGGCCTTCTTCAAGGCCTTGAAGGCGGCTTGCAAGGCGAGCCGATAGCCCGTCGAGTTGATTTGGACAAGTCAGCCCGGTACCTTCCATAAGCTTGGGCCCGTTTGATTCGCCCTTTCTGGCGCATTTGTGCGTTGAACTTCTCCACGTCCAGCCTAGAACAACATATTTAATTTTATAAGTCGTTTAGAAAATTCAAATTCGTGATAAAGGTTTTACCATTACTCAACAAAATCGATGATGATCTAGTAAGGAGTTAAACTGATGAATTCCGGGACCAATAAAGCAAATAATATAACGTTAGGCATTTGCCCAATGACGAGAGAGCTCAAATTGCATACAGGGGGTCTGGTTATAAGGTCAAACCCAAAAAAATGACTTGACCTTAACGCACTCCAAAAAAGTCCAAAAAAAGTCCAAAAAGATATGATTTCTATAAAAAAAATTATTACCCGTATTTTACCCGTGTCGTTCTAAACGTATATGTCGAGTTGTAAACTAAAACCCCAAAAAAGTAAAAAAAGACATGATTTATCTTGAAAAAAATGACTTGACCTTATAACCAGACCCAATCACCGGGCAAGAGATGCTGTTTGTTGAAATTTCTCGTCATTGGACAAACGCACATATTTATTTCGTTTATTGGTACCCGAATTCACCAGTTTAACTCCTTATACTAATTTTTAATTATTTTATTACCATGGTGTGCCCGTCGATGTCTGTATGATTCCCCGGGATTTTTCGACAGGAGTTTAACTCTGTCTATGTATATCAGTTTCTTTTGTTTGGTATACAGTTCCGAAGGATTGTGTAGGGTNNNTTTTGATAAATTTCGACATCAGAATCAAATTTAAGCTTTTTGAGCTTTTCGACACGTTCGGTTGGCTCATTCTCGTCGAGCATCAAATAAAAACGATCCAATTTGAACTGACACAACTTTGAATTCCAGAATTGAAGTTTGAAGGCAGGTAAAATATGGACTTCGAGTATGCGAAGGCAATTCGCTAATTTGTTCACGTCTTCTTCACTAAATGAAGACGAGTTTAAACTTTAAAAAAATCTTCATAATTTAAGAAATGTAAGGTCAAGCACTAAAATGACTTGACCTTAATGCCCCCTGAAAAAGACACGATTCTATAGAAAAAAAAATGTCCTCTCACCACAGGTATTCACTCAAAATTTTTCACTTTATTGAAAAACATGATTTATGTTGAAAAAACTGACTTAACCTTATAACGCTCAGACCTTGTGACCTTATATACAGACCCCCTTGTACAGTCTTTGGCTGAGAAAAAGCCAACAAAGACATGATTTATGTTGGAAAAACTGACTTAACCTTAGTACACAAAAAGTGACTTAACCAAAATGTCAGACCTTACAACCATCAATCCCAGTACACCGTTTTATGCAGTAAAATTTCCGCTAATACAAAAACAACGCGTATGGCCGGTCCTTAATTCATTTATTGAAAAAAAACTCGTTTTAACCATGCGGTACCAGGTTTAATTAAGTAAACTAACCAAAATTATATAAGAGGTTTTGACACATTTAAATTATTAAAATAAAATCGCAAATTCAATAAACCTTCAACAAAAAAATCTTTGATTTTAACCATACAAAAATTAATCAAAATTATTACAAAACCTTTGAACTTGCTCGCGCCATTCGGATCTCTTCTCTTCCCAGTTTGTTTCGAAATAATAAAATGGAATGTCTTGTTCTGTATTTAATAGAGCACGACTTATGATGTTGACAAGATCACATCGTCGTCCAATAACTTTATCAGTCGGCCTTTTAGGAATTTATATTTGATATTTTACATCATTTTGTTGGAATTTACATATATTTACGGTTACACTGCTTACATGAGAGAACATACGGGACATAAATTAAGGTAAAAAACTGGGTTGAACTCAAATGCATTAACCCCCGGATGGTTATGAGGAAAAAGAACCACGACCCATGTAACTAATTACGGAGCGGGTAAACTGGCAGTAGTACCGCCAATTTCCCCTGATTTCGGTTAAAACTGGCGGTAGTTAGGCGGGGCTAATTATAAAGTACAAGGGGTTGGTTATAAAGTCAAGGTCTAAAAACTGACTTGACCTTTATGCACTTTGGAAAAACTGACTTGACCTTATAACCAACTTGATTTTTTTTTCCACAATAAGACCTTAGTGCTAGGAAAAAGTTCAAAAGGACATGATTTTATAGAAACAAAGTGTAAAAAGACATAATTTCCATAGAAAAAAATGTGCCAGCGGGGGTCTTCATCTAATTGACAATAGTAAGCTAAAAAAAAAATCCAAAAAAAAAAGAAAAAAGACATGATTTAACAAAAAGATTTTTTCCCAAAAAGCATGCTACTCAAAAAAACTGACTTGACCTTAGTGCAAAAAAACTGACTTGACCTTATAACGGCACACATGGCTGACCTTATAACCAACCCCCTGTAAGCAATTAGCAGTTTAAATCAGCATAAAGGTTCAATGTCATATTTTTAACAATCTAGAACAACATCACTAGTGAAGAAACATTGAAATAAATTTGTTATTGTTTCGATTAGGGAATTGACTATTTCATTTGGCCAGTGCCCCAAAAAAATATGTTTCTGCCTGATTTCATTAGCATTTTGATATGTTCTAAAGGCAATTTAATTATGCTCTCTAGTGTACTCAGTGGCCCATTAACACTGGTATAAATTGACAAAACAAGCTGAAAAATAATACAGACTAAAATCATGCAACTCCCCATAATTGGACTTATTTCAAGCTATTTTATTGGCATTTTTCATTCACAACCGATTGGAAGGAACGCATGGAAGAGTGAAGAGATAAAACACAAACGAATTGCATTTCTGAACGATTTGTCAAATTTTGACGATTATACCGACTTTTTTGTGCTCATGTGAAATGGTATTTTCATGCCCCTATTTATGTGCACATTTTCAAATCTTCCAATAACGATGTATTCATATTCCGATTAGAGTGGCCCGAAGCTTAGAGTTTAAGAAAACTGAAATCGATATATCGAAATATCGAAAAAGTGCATTTTATAATATTGAGCACACAATAAAAAAAAATTGAAAAATTCCGCCCAGGTTAAAACCTTTCAAATATTTTGCGTGTCCGGGCACTCTGGTTCCGATAGGCTGAAAAATTCCACTGGAAAAACATTTCTCTCGGACAATTGTATATTTACAAAAATTGTATACAGTCCTTAACCATTTATCGGACGCTTACTCATTTATCGGACGCTTGTTTTGCCAAAATGGGGTCATTCTAATAAAAATGACCTATTTTGTGACGATGCTCATTTATCGTACGCTATTGTCGAGAACCGAAAACGTCCGATAAATGGTTAAGGACTGTATTAAAGTACAGTCCCGACCTTCTAGTTGAGCAATTTGCGTTTCCGAAAAACGTGCTCAACCAGGCAGTCGTGCTCAACTAGGCAGTCGTGCACAAGTAGGCAGTCGGACAAGATGATACACATGGTAACTCAATTTTATTTACGTTTTTTCGTTTAACNCAATAAACCTTCAACAAAAAAATCTTTGATTTTAACCATACAAAAATTAATCAAAATTATTACAAAACCTTTGAACTTGCTCGCGCCATTCGGATCTCTTCTCTTCCCAGTTTGTTTCGAAATAATAAAATGGAATGTCTTGTTCTGTATTTAATAGAGCACGACTTATGATGTTGACAAGATCACATCGTCGTCCAATAACTTTATCAGTCGGCCTTTTAGGAATTTATATTTGATATTTTACATCATTTTGTTGGAATTTAAATTTATTTACGGTTACACTGCTTACATGAGAGAACAAACAGGACATAAAACCGAGGTAAAAAACTGAGTTGAACTCAAAACTGGCGGTAGTTCGATTTTCATACTGGCGGTAGTAACCTCAAAGTGGCGGTAATTTGGCGAGGCGGATAAAGTAGCGGTAGAACTACCGCCAATTTACCCCCTACCTTAATTACAAAATAAGCAATTAGCAGTTTAAATCGGCAGTTATAAGACTTCAATGTCATATTTTTTTAACAATCTAGAACAACATCACTAGTGAAAAAACATTGAAATGAATTTGTTTTTGTTGGGATTAGGGAATTGACTATTTCATTTGGCCATTGACCCAACCAAATATGTTTCTGCCTGATTTCATTAGCATTTTGATATGTTCTAAAGGCAATTTAATTATGCTCTCTAGTGTAACCAGTGGCCCATTAACACTGGTATAAATTGACAAAACAAACTAAAAAATAATACAGACTAAAATCATGCAACTCCCCATAATTGGACTTATTTCAAGCTATTTTATTGGCATTTTTCATTCACAACCGATTGGAATGAACATATGGAAAAGTGAAGAGATAAAACACAAACGAATTGCATTTCTGAACGATTTGTCAAATTTTGACGATTATACCGACTTTTTTGTGCTCATGTGAAATGCTATTTTCTTGCTCGTATTTATGTGCACATTTTCAAATCTTCCAATAACGATGTATTCATATTCCGATTAGGGTGCGCCGAAGCTAAGAGTTTAAGAAAACCGAAATCGATATATCGAAAAAGTGCATTTTATAATATTGAGTACACAATAAAAAAAAATTGAAAAATTCCGCCCAGGTTAAAACCTTTCAAATATTTTACGTGTCGGGCACTCTGGTTCCGATAGGCTGAAAAATTCCATTGGAAAAACATTTCTCGGACAATTGTATATTTACAAAAATTGAACACAGTCCTTAACCATTTATCGGACGCTTTTTTGCCAAAATGGGGTCATTCTAATAAAAATATGATCTCTTTTGTGACGATGCTCATTTATCGTACGCTATTTTTAAGAATCGAAAATGTCCGATAAATGGTTAAGGACTGTATTAAAGTAAATGTATATTAAGGACCGGACATAACCTTTTGCTGATGAATCATTTTTAAATGCTGTACAATATTTTAATAAATTTATCCATATAATTTATATTCGTTATACTCGGAAACCAAATTAGAAATAAATCTGAAAATTATTTTGAGTTCCAAGGCAAAATTTGAATATACGAAAATATAAATCCAATTTAACATAAACGCTCGTCGATCCTATCCGTGGCAGGGAATTGTTCGAATTGGGAATGGGAAAATTTCCGCCGCATGTTCGCAATTAGCCTTTCGCGAGTTACACTTTGTGCCAGCGAGGCATACTTCTCCGACAGGTAAATATTTTTATATCGCTCAGGTCGTTTGCAAATTAGTAGACGAAAAAATTAATTAAATAAATCCCATAACTAATTACCAATAAAAAGGAAAAATTCAAGTCCGACTTAAAACCGGAAATAACCGGTTAAGGTACAAAATCATTGATTTATGGAGAAACTTTGGTATTTTTTCTATTACAATGGTATCTTTTAAGCCCTAAAACCAGTTTAAGTACTGGGAAAATTGTTCTGGTAAACCACATCAAAATATACAGGATAATGTGGACTCCCGAAAAATCCGATTTTTTTTTATTTCGAAGCTTAAAAATCTTTATATAAATAGATACCAAAGCCCAATTGAAATTACCGAGCAAAAACTGAAACTAAGGGCCCCTCACCTCCTTAATTTTACCCACTAAGAGCCGCTACAGAGCTGTCTGAAAGAGTCAACCTACGCAAAATAACGACTTTGCGCCTGACCACTCTTACCATACCTGCCCATACATGCAGCATTTTTATTTCAATTTTATCCTGTACTAATTTGTAGACGACCTTGAAGCTTTTAATGTCGCCTAAAAACTGAGGGACGGTTTTTGTTGTCTCCTCAGTAATTGTTTTTGTGAAATTCATTTGACGAATAATTTCGTCACCAACATCTTCGAGTTTGAGGGCGAGATCTTTGTCAAAATTTGTGATATCCAGAGCGAGGATTAAATCGTTGTATTTTTGGACATCTGAATAATAAATGCAGCTTCCGTCAGATTTTTCAATCCAAATTCGACGATGGAGAAAACGATAACGATGGCCATGACGATCAAAACCCAAAAATCCAGCCGGGTTCGGATCATCAGCCCTTAAAATTACAGAATTACACCTTCACTATCATTGGCAATGATTTATTGCTATTTAACATATACACCGCCCACCTAAGTAAGTTAACACTAGGAAAGTTAACAATCAAGTAACTTACTTGAAGTAAGTTAACAAATTTTTTTTTCGTTGATTTTGGAAAAAACCCGTCTCTTAATTTAATAAGTAACATTTTGTTTTAGAATTACCAGTAGTTCCGCCTACGCAGTACTCAACTAAGTTAAAAAATCTACAAGTATTTTTTTTTTGAATTTAATTTTTTTGACTTATTTAGGTAGGTGGTGTAGTAAATTTCCCGAGAAGTAAATTTTGTAAACAACGCTATAGACACGTCCTTAAATTTGTTAAGATAATTGGGTAAGGCATTTCGTAAGATAATTGGGTAGGGCATTTGGTAAGATAATTGGAAATCACCATACGTTTTGGTCCAAAAAGTGTTAAGATAACCAATTTTTGTTAAGATAATTGGTCTTAAGATAACTGGTTATGGGGTGTATCTCATACCCTCACAATATTGATGATAAAAATTGTTGCATAGTTATTTCTAGACATTAGTTTTTTCTGTTAACTCACCTGATTATATAATCCTTAGACTTGTTAACCAGCTCGACATGATTCTTAACACATAGTGAACATTCCCAATCGCCGATATTGTTAATAATTTGGTCGGTTAACCCGGCACATTCAATATGATAAGGACCCGAACAAGTGTCGCAAAGGACTAAATTGCCGCCTTCTTGGCGACACTGGCGACAAAAATCGTCCTCGCTGTCCGGGTTAGAAATCGACTCACGAATAACTATACAGTCCAGTAACGCATTCGTGGCCGCTAAATAGATTGAAATTCGCTCGTCGATTGGCAAAAAGGGCAGTCTTTCGATCAGTCCTTTTGAGATGTGCCGAAAGTGATCAGTATCCGATTCGGCATAGTAAGCCAAACAAATTGGCCACGTAAAATCGTCAACAAAAGCGTAGAAAAGTTGAGCGCCAACGCGTTGATCAGTCGGTCCATAGAGTCCATATTTCTGCGCANAATGGGAAATCATCATACGGTTTTGTCCAAAAAAGTTAAGATACCAAATTTTGTTAAGATAATTGGTGTTAAGATAACTGGTTAAGAGGTGTATCTCATACCCTCAAAATATTGACGATAAAAATTGTTGCAGAGTTATTTCTCGTCATTATTTTTTTCTGTTAACTCACCTGATTATATAATCCTTAGACTTGTTAACCAGCTCGACATGATTCTTAACACATAGAGAACATTCCCAATCGCCGATATTGTTAATAATTTGGTCAGTTAACCCGGCACATTCAATATGATAAGGACCCGAACAAGTGTCGCACAGGACTAAATTGCCGCCTTCTTGGCGACACTGGCGACAAAAATCGTCCTCGCTGTCCGGGTTAGAAATCGACTCACGAATAACTATACAGTCCAGTAACGCATTCGTGGCCGCTAAATAGATTGAAATTCGCTCGTCGATTGGCAAAAAGGGCAGTCTTTCGATCAATCCTTTTGAGATGTGCCGAAAGTGAGCAGTATCCGATTCGGCATAGTAAGCCAAACAAATTGGCCACGTAAAATCGTCAACAAAAGCGTAAAAAAGTTGAGCACCAACACGTTGATCAGTCGGCCCATAAAGTCCATATTTCTGCGCAATGTTTAAATCTCGATGCTTGATTTTATCCGATAAATAGAGCAAATCAAGAATTGCTCGAAAAATACATGTTTGTAAAGTGCTATCGTGGGTTTTTTTAGATAACACCGATTTATGTGTTGATTTCTGGCCCTTTCAAATAGGCGGAAAAAAATTGACCTGGCTTCTACTTCAACAGGTCGTTAAATTTTGAATGTTTACGTTTGAATTTTGCGTTACCGATTTTAAACGGTTAAGAAATCCCTTTAATGAAAAAGCAAAATAACATTTGTTATCTAAAAAAAACCCACCTATGTTTTTTGGTGACGAGCGTAGAACAGAACATTTCGAATGAAAATGGTGTCAACTTCAATGTACAGCCGAGGTAGAATTTTTTAAGGGAAACAAATGTTAACCTATAGCATCGAGAATATCAATTGAGTCAAATTAAATCAACGTTTTATAAAAATCGCATATTTTTAACATCAATTTTTCCTAATGTAACATTACTTAAAAATATGTATATGGGGTAATCTATAGGGGTTGGTTATTAGGTCACGACTAATAATAATTTATGAGTATTTATAATATTCACTTCAAAAACGTGTCGATTTCCCGAATAATATTGAATTACACAGGGTGCGCCTTTAAGGGACGTCAAATTTTTTTTGAAAACATGTGTAAAATTACCTAACCCTACAAAAATCGGAAAATTTTAATCAATGACTCGAGAACGTGAAATAGGGCAAAATCAGGTCTCAATAAAAGAGTAGCTATATGCCCACTTGGATTCTTTGAAAAAAACTACCTAAACTGGCGCAAAACTTCATAAACCGTGAGAGCATCAGCCAATGACTTTCCAGGTGGTATGGGCAGTTCAGTGGACGACGGTGGTAAATTCAATACAGGAATATCCTCGCCATAAAATCGCCATGGCTCCAAAGGCTCATCGGATATTCTAACAGTATCATCCTGATCCTTAAAAATTGCTTGTAAATTATGTTAGCCTATTTTCATATGAAAAAAATAATCTAATGTGTAACATAATATGGTTAAACTTCTGGGAAATGNAAATGATACAGTCCTTAACCATTTATCGGACGCTCATTTATCGGACGCTTTTTTGGCCAAAATGGGGTCATTCTAATAAAAAAATGACCTCTTTTGTGACGATGCTCATTTATCGGACGCTATTTTCGAGAACCGAAAACGTCCGATAAATGGTTAAGGACTGTAATGTATAATAAAAATTTGGTATGTAATTTGACCCCAAAGGTCTGAGAGCCATATGACAAAAAAACCCTCAAGGTACAAACGGTGGTGGTATAAGGTCTAATACTTTGACCGCTATAAGGTCAACTAAGTTGGGGCTGAAAAAAAAACGAGAAAATTACAAGTTTTCTTCTCGTTACACATAAGACAAATTCAAGCTTAAGGCACAAACTGATTTGGGAGAATACCCAAAATGGCGAAACCTGAAGATACTTTTCGATAAAAATTTATTTTCAACTGTTTTCAGGCTTTCGCCATTTTTTGTATTCGCCTGGATCAGTCTGTGCTCGTTTTTACCTGTGAGATATTGACGTCAGCTTCCAAAGTCTCACTTTCTTGGGTCGAATTTAATTCGGAGAGTTTGTCATATTCACTTGATTGGGTTATACTACTGTTAAGGGTATTGTCGAGGTCAAGGCTAGAGTCAAGGTCATCTGAATCTGTATCTTTGGCAACAAATACTTTATTTGTTTTTCTTTTCTTTCGGCGCGATTTTTTGGCTTCCCATTCTGCTAAACGCAATGGCGCGCCTTCCAATTTGTCAGCCGTCTCCCAAGTGTCGTCACTGAATTTACAAAAAATTATACAGAGCGGTCTGGTTATAAGGTCAGGCCCAAAAAACATGCTTTTCAATTGACTTAAGTCTCAAAAAGACTATATTTATAAAGCTATATTTATATTTA
>SCLG01000025.1:961873-978005 GCA_004367875.1 Oikopleura albicans
GCGGGCGTTGGTAACAAAGCCAAAAAACAGACTTGAACTTGGATTCATTTTAAAAACTCATTTGATCTCATAACGAAAAACTTATTTTAGAATTAATCGAGAAAAACTGATTTGACCTTATAGCTAACCAGCTACCAGCACCTATAACTTATAGGCTATAACCATTCTCCCTGTTTACTCCATAATCCCATCAATAACCTCTTTTGGTTAAAATGATTACTGCTCATTACTAGCTCATTAATAAAGCATCCCTAATAAGAGTAATGAGTGTATTACGACATATGTTACTCTTAGAAAATACTTTTTTGAGAAAACAAAGGACGCAATTCTGGTGAACTATTCTCTAACGTGTTTTGGGGACACTTTTTATGTAACATATTCAAATAAAGGGACAAAAATGGTTTTCCGTCAAAAATAGCATTGGTATACTAATTGGCCATCAGTGACATTTTTTTTCGAGAACCAGAAACGGTCCTAACATTTGTGTTCCTTAGATTGGAGATTGAACTTGTTATAGAAAAATAATAATGACGGGTTTTTTCTTTCATTATAGCTCCAATATACTATTATAGCTTTCATTATAGCTCCTTGTTTCGTCTGGGAGGAGTTGCAAAAGTATTGGAGCTATAATGAAAAAAAAACCGTCAATCGACTTGTTTTTTAGTCTGACAGTACAAGTTTGTTCTATCCAATAGAAGGTTACTATCGATCATATTGCCACCACCAAAACGGAGTTTCGAATAAATGAAATCCATCACAAAAATATCATATTCCAATATTCTATAGAATACATATTACCATATGGTAATTTTATACAACAGAGAAAGTTACCACATTGCACAGGTAAAATACTTGTATGAAAAGAAGTTGTCAAACAACCCTTATGGAAGTATGGACCGTAACAAACATAAGGTTTTAAATAAGGTGTTCATAAGATCTTATAAGATCAGATGTTTTTTCGTATTTTTTACCTTTTAGAGTAGCCTTTCCACCGAACACGGTAAAGTTTTTTTCCCTCTATGGTTTTCTCCTTGATGATTTCCTCAACTTCATAATCAACAGCTGCTGCCATCACATTCTAATAAATGAAAATACAGGTAATAATAAACAACGAAATATCACAAATGACTTTATGGGGTTCCGGTCGAAAGAAATAATGACTTAGATATATCACGGAAGTATCAAGGACCCGGATTTCACTTGAAAAATGCATTTTGTAGTTTTTTTCTGTATACAAACGAACTTTTGCCGTTACACAATGACGAGTAAAACCATATTTGTAAAGCTTCCTGACCGAAAAGGACCCAAGAGNTGAAAAAATTCCCCAAAACAGTCGAAAAGGGTCACTTCATGACAATTTGCCCCAATACGATCGGTATTTCCGAGGATCTAAAAATTCCGTATTGGAAGTAAGGATAGTAACAGTAACATCTTTTTTTTCGTATTTTTTACCTTTTGGAGTAGCCTTTCCACCGAACACGGTAAAGTTTTTTGCCCTCTATGGTTTTCTCCTTGATGATTTCCTCAACTTCATAATCAACAGCTGCTGCCATCACATTCTAATAAATGAAAATACATAATAATGAAATATCACAAATGACTTTATGGGGTTCCGGTCGAAAGAAATAATGACTTAGATATATCACGGAAGTATCAAGGACCCGGATTTCACTTGAAAAATGCATTTTATAGTTTTTTCTGTAGCCCAAACGAAGCCTTTTGCCGTTACACAATGACGAGTAAAACCATATTTATAAAGCTTCCTGACCGAAAAGGACCCAAGAGTGGTCAGTTTTTTTTAGGTTGTCCTCAACTTCTATATTACAACTGTTGAGCTTTCAAGTGAAAAAAAAATTGATATCAAAAATCAAATTCCGTCTCCACATGTAAAATTTAGCCTCAAATCATAAAATACAGTTCAAAATCCCAAATTGTGAGACTAGTTAACAACGATAATACTAATAACAACTTCAGCCCTTACTCTCAATACGGACGCTTTACTGTCAATTCCCCCAATACGGACGGTATTTTCGAGAATCCAAACGTCCGTATTGAACTATAATTGATTTTATTTGCTGACTCGAGAAACGTCGCTCACAAATCAACGCGCAAATCGAGTGGTGCGTTAATTGTCGACGGATTACCCTTTCTCCTCAAAACACAATATCCGGATTAAGACGGTGCCTCACTACACCCGACGGATGCGCAGTTTCCCCAGTCAATAAATGTAATTAATAATAGTTAGAACCAGTGCTAAAGCAAATGGCCTCTATTCGACACGATCTGGACAGCATGATCATTAGGGTCAGTCAAGTGCCGTAGAATTACCCGGGTGACAAATTGGGTGTAGGTGAAAAACTTCATCACATGTGTTTCTAAGTAAAGCGCACGTTTTCATTTTGTAGCGAAATGAATTTTATACAAAACGTATAGTGAGCCCTACCAGTGACATGTAAATGTTTTAGCTCAACGTCAAGAACCGTAATACTGTAACATAAATTGGAATTTCGCACAGAAAAAAACATGAGTCGATTTCTGTCTAAGGTTACCTCTTTTTAAATATTGCCCGACAGTCAAAACTACGCGTTTTTTCACTGTCTTTTTTTGGTTGGGAGTGTACATATACATTGGATATGTCCAAAAAGAAGAAGTGGTATTAGGTTAAAGGTGATTAATAAGTTTCAATGTGTTCCAAATTGGAACTTCCAATTCATTTTTTTTATTCCAAAATTACTTGAAAGAAAATTAATTAAAAATTTGGGCAACAAAGTGGTGAAACCAAGACAAGTCTTGACAAACAATTTTTTTTATACTAAACTGATAAAATGAGGCTTAATAACCTCCAGTTCGTTGTTCCAGGAAACATTTACCAGCTAAGGTTGAAAAACGAAATAAATAATACATTTATTTATTTTAACACGCTTTTTAACCGTACCTGGTATTTTTTTTTCTTGAAACTTGGGTTTTTATCAGCTGAGTACAAAAAATTGTCTGTCAAGACTTGTCTTGGTTTCAACACTTCGTCCCCAAATTTTTATAATTTTCTTTATATAAACAGGGAAAATTTTCGAAATTTGGTCGACAAAATGGAGCATGAGATTTGTATGACGGGTTTTTTTTTTCACCATTGCTTTTATAGTTTTTCTAACTCCTCCTGAACCAGACATGCTATGAACTTGATTTTTTTTGCAACCGGTGCCAAATTAATGGGGCTAATGTAGTTAAAAATTTTGAAACCGGTGGTACAAAGTTTACCGGTAGTAATTACCGNAATCAACAGCTGCTGCCATCACATTCTAATAAATGAAAATACAGGTAATAATAAACAACGAAATATCACAAATGACTTTATGGGGTTCCGGTCGAAAGAAATAATGACTTAGATATATCACGGAAGTATCAAGGACCCGGATTTCACTTGAAAAATGCATTTTGTAGTTTTTTTCTGTATACAAACGAACTTTTGCCGTTACACAATGACGAGTAAAACCATATTTGTAAAGCTTCCTGACCGAAAAGGACCCAAGAGTGGCCAGTTTTTTTAGGTTGTCCTCAACTTCTATATTACAACTGTTGAGCTTTCAAGTGAAAAAAAAATGATATCAAAAATCAAATTCCGTCTCCAGATGTAAAATTTAGCCTCAAATCATAAAATACAGTTCAAAATCATAATTCCCAAATTGTGAGACTAGTTAACAACGATAATACTGATAACAACTTCAGTCCTTACTCTCAATACGGACGCTTTGAAAAATGTCCCCAAAATAATCGAACAATGGGCACTTTACTGTCAATTCCCCCAATACGGACGCTATTTTCGAGAATCAAAAACGTCCGTATTGAACTATAATTGATTTCATTTGCTGACTCGAGAAACGTCGCTCACAAATCAACGGGCAAATCGAGTGGTGCGTTAATTGTCGACGGATTACCCTTTCTCCTCAAAACACAATATCCGTATTAAGACGGTGCCTCACTACACCCGAGGGATGCTCAGTTTCCCGAGTCAATAAATGTAATCAATAATAGTTATAATCAGTGCTTTGGCCTTTGTTCGACACGATATGGACAGCATGATCATTAGGGTCGGTCAAGTGCCGTAGAATTACCCTGGTAACAAATTGGGTGTAGGTGAAAAACTTCATTACATGTGTTTCTAAGTAAAGCGCATGTTTTCATTTTGTAGCGAAATATACAAAACGTAAAGTGAGCCCTACTAGTGACATGTAAATGTTTTTAGCTCAACGTCAAGAACCGTAATACTGTAACATAAATTGGAATCTCGCACAGAAAAAAAACATGAGTCGATTTCTGTCTAAGGTTACCCCTTTTTATATATTGCCCGATAGTCAAAACTACGCGGTCTTTTCACCGCCTCAATGAGTATACATTGGATATGTCCAAAAATAAGAAGTGGTATTAGGTTAAAGGTGATTATTAAGTCGTAATGTGTTCCAATTCATTTTTTTTATTCCAAAAATACTTGAAAGAAAATTATAAAAAATTTGGGGAACAAAGTGGTGAAACCAAGACAAGTCTTGAGAAACGATTTTTTGTACTAAACTGATAAAATGAGGCTAAATAACTTCCAGTTCGTTATTTCAGGAAAAATTTACCAGGTAAGGTTAAAAAGCGAGTAAAAATAAATATTACATACATGATTATTTATTTATTTTAACCTGCTTTTTAACCGTACCTGGTAATTTTTTTCTTGAAACAACGAACTTGGGTTTGTCGTGCCCAAATTTTGTTTTACCAGCTAAGTAAAAAATTGTTTGTTAAGACTTGTCTTGGTTTCACCACTTCGTTCCCCAAATTTTTAATATTTTTCTTTTTAAACAGGGGAAATTTTCGAAATTTAGTCGACAAAATGGAGCATGAGATTTCTATAGATATGTAAATTTCTATTTAAAAAAAGTGTACTCCGGTTGACAAAATTTCGACAAATTCCCCTTTCTTCATATAAACACTTAAAATCATTAAAACTGGAATTTTGTAGGTGAAGTCTATCGGGCAATACTTGAAATGGGGTGCTTTTAAAATACATCTGCAAGTGTCCTGGTGATGCTGTTATTGTTGTTGTGTTTGCGTTAAAAGAGAAAATAAAATGAATAAAGAAAGTATTTTTTTTTTTAGTTTATCATCAACATCGAAAGGCAGTATATAAAAATGGTTGGAATCGATCTGGGTTAAAATCTGACAATTGTACCAGCAACAATATGGTAAGAGACTGATTCCAAACATACACAAAGTAAGAGAAAAAAGACGAGCATATCAAAAAATCGAGTTTTTTTTCCATTACACGAAAGAAAAAAATATGTACCGAAAGAACCGGAAAAGAATCAAGGTTCGGCATATGTACCAATTGGGAAAAAAGATCAGTTTTAAATAACCCTAATAATTGACCACTCCTCCAGAAGAAGATAAAATCTCAATTTTTTTTTTGTTTTTGGTTGACAACCAGAATTTTTCCCAGGGTTAACGATAAGTTTTAGTTTCATAAGAAAACTCAAATATGCAAAACAAAAATCTGGAAGCACGTTTGGGTATCTCGGATAAGTTCAAAAATAATTTGAAAATTTCAGCCCAAAATCGCAAAATAATGCAACAAAAATGGGCCGAAAGTCATATTTTCTTTGAAAAGAGTTACATATCCCTGATTTATGTTTCTATACGAATTTAGGCAAATTACAAAAGTGTAATAGCCAGGCAACTCTATCCTCGAAATATTTTTGAAAAGGGAGATATGAGCGATTCGGACTTTATGTAATTTAACCCCCTGAGGTGTATCCTGACACGACTTCTTTGTTTGACACCGAATAATTTTCGAGAAATGTCTATTTTTGAGAATTTTCATCAAATCGGCAGTCCTGGTACCACTTATAATCATTAACCGCGATTCAAACTATCATACTGGCCCTGCGCTCAAAACGGGCCTTCTATGGGCATGATACCCCTATAATTTTATTTTATTAAACTAACGTTTTATTAAACTAAAACTTGTCCCAAACGGGCGCAGGGTCTGTATTTGTTCGTGTAATGAAAAAATGAAGAACTCGGTACAGGTATCCTGATGTATCATGACTTAAGTAGTACATGTGCTCATTTCGGGGCGTTGGATAAAAAAAAGTTAAGGAACCTAATTAAGCCGACCATTTGGCCTATAAACGCGTTTTTTGGATATTTTTTATGCAGCCGTTTCAGCCGGCTCTTCGGTTTGTGGCGCCTCTTCAGTACTGGCGGGCTCTTCCTTTGATGGGAGTTTCGTTTCGGCCGTTTCCTCTTTTGGGGCATCTTTTTCAGCCTCTTTTTTCTCGGCCTTTTCTTTCTTTCGCTGTTCTTTCTTTTCCTCGCGCCGTTTTTTCGCTTCTTCTTGTTTAACCGCGCGCTTCTTCTTTTCCTCTTCCCAATCAGCTAGGGCCTCTGGTGCCCCTTCAAATTGTTCCGCCGGTTCCCATGTATCTGACCTTAAATGCCCAATTACTTTCTGTAAGGCACCCCAATCTTTCGGAGAAAACGATTTTATAAATGCCAGTTGTTATGTCAAATTTAAAAACTTTAAAGGGTTAAATTAAAGGGCTTCAAATCGGTAATGGGTATTTTAGCGACCACAAAATTGGTCGCCAAATCTTGCCTTAAACATCATTTGGTCGCCAAGTCATATTTTGACAACACTTGGCCATCAAATGGTGTTTTATAGAGCATTTGGCGACCAATTTAATGGTCGCCAAAACTCCCCCAATCCTTCAAATCATAATTACGATTATGGCTGAGGTTTTTATTTCATCCATAAAAGAAGAATTGCTTTATCTAGAACAATTTTTAGAACAAATCTAAAAAAAAATTCCCGGACCACAAATCGGAAAAATGTAACGAAAAGATCCGTAACTCAAAAATGACGCAAGAGATTAAATTAAAGTTGCCCAACTTTCCTTTTAATTTTATGAATACAATTTAAGCAGGAAACCTATAAAAATACTTACTTTGGTGAGAAGCCCTTCCATCGCACCATGTAAACGGGCTTATTACGGTATAATTTTTCGCCGACAATTTTTTGTATTTCATAGTCGGTTTCGGCCACTTTCTTTTCTTTTTCGGCTTCCCGCTTTTCAAACTCTTTGAGTAATTTTGCGGATCCCTCGAGATTGGAAAGTGGTTCCCAAGTGTTTTGCGACCTAAAAATTGAAACTTAACGTTGACTTCTAAATCCGCTAATGCGTAATTACAAAGATTTAAGAGACCAAAAAACTTGGATTTCGAAAATCCTACTGTAAAACATTTTTTTATTTCGTTTTTTCAACCTTGACGTCAATTTTATAATGTGGCCTCTATAAAATGTCAACTTGGTTTACACACACATGTAATACAGTTCTAGAAAATTAGATTTTTGTTACAAAATCGGCCCTTAGGGGTTAAAATTCGAGGGTGTTGTTAGGAGTTTTTTATCACCGGCTTGCTGCCGTCTAGTATGTATGCCATGTATTACATACATGTAGTTGTTACAAGTTGTAACTTACAACATATAGCGACCCATGTTAAAATATTTTCTTGTATTTTTTATGAAATGTTACTTACGGTGGATAGCCGACCCATTTGACTCGATATCGAGCAGCTTTGCCAACGCCTTTTTTACTGATAATTTTCTGAATAATAACTCCATTAAATTTGAACCAAATTTTAATTACAGAAATTGTTTATCATAAAAAAGTTATAGGTCTACAAAAAATTTTTCACTCCTACAACCAATATGTATAAAAACGCTTTTATTTTCCGGGCGAGTCAATTTGCTGCGGATTTTTTTTTTGTCCATCAACAAATTCTGAAGCCCGCTACAGGCATTTTAAGAATTTGATTTGAAATCATTTTCTTAGTAACTTTTTAAGCTCTATAATATGACCAAAGGTCGCTTTTTTCGCAGGCTCCAAACTTCTGAAGCTCTCCAGCCCTTGGTTTTTGAGGTATCGACCTATTTTTTTTCATGTCATACGAATAGGTATTTTTTACCGTTTGTCAATAGGATTTAGTTTATGTGCCAAATATCAGCTCTATACATTCATTTCATAATTGAAACTCCCGTCGAAGTTCCTTAGTTATATTACAAATAGCGATTGCCGGCACTTCCCGCGGATTTCCGGACGAACCAAATCGTATTTGAAAAACGGTAGAAAACACCTATTCGTAAGACATGAAAAAAAATAGGTCGATACATCAAAAACCTGGGGCTGGAGAGCTTCAGAAGTTTGGAGGCTGCGAAAAAAAAGCGACCAAAACAGTTTTCTGAAAATGGACTCGAGATCGATTTGCTGGGTTTCTGAAAATCCGCAGCAAACGGACCACCCCCATTGAATGTTGGCGAAAGAACCTTTGATTACTGAATTCTTACCTCAACCGTAAATTCAACTTCAGCTTCAAGTTCGGCTTTAATTTCAGGGTTGTACTGATTTTCTTCGAACTCTTTAATTGCCTCAACGTCCGGAATTTCTAAAAAAAAATAGAATTAGGCTTTAGACCTTTTTTACATTTTGCAAATAAGAGAGGTGCAAATACTATAGTATTGTATACGAATCGGCTATATTACAACCTTCCCATAAAAAATGGGATAAAATAAACAATTTTCCCGCAAAAAGGGAGAAATTACATTTTTTAACGGGGTATTATTTTTAACGGGACTGCTCATTCGATCAGATTTTTCACAGTAATTACAAATATGCCATTTTAAAATTTATAAGATGAAATTTGACCCAATTTTTGGAGAACAGAAGGGTCAAATTACGACTCCTTTAAAATGGGCCATTATGGTACTCATTCGATCACATTTTTACGCCGATTACATCCTTGCTATTTCAAAACTATGAAAAGTGAACTACTACATACCGTAAATTGGGAGCCATTTAGCGCCAGATTGTCCAACAAATTTGACTTCATAATGAAGAACATTGTTGATTGCTTTTCTGCCCTTTACGATGGAAACGGTTCGTTCGGTGTTCTTCTTAGCTGCTCCTTTCTTTGCGACTCCAACTTCGCCAAACTCTTTTTCGAACGATTTGATATGGTCCTTTGGCAGTTCGTCCGCGTTTTCCCACGTTGCATCTTCACTACAGAAATAAATCTATTACAAAAGTCGCTTTTCCTTGAGAAAATATTATTGTTGGAGCATGGCCAAATAACTTATTTGAAATAAGGGTTAGTAATTTTATAGTTGCTTCCTAAAGGACCAAATGGACCTTCTTTAGTTTTTGGTCGGCTGATGTATACCCAAAAAACGAATTTTTCAGCACGAATTTCAAAATCTGCGCACCTCTGCCAACTATCTATAAATATGTTTTCTCAAAAAAACTGGAGAATTAATAATACAGGGGGGTTGGTTATAAGGTCAAGGGTAGTCCTTAATGCTGGGAAAAAACGGAATTTTTTTTTAATTTGATTTTTACCAAAAAATTATGGTTTTCACTCTATAAAAATGTTAAAAAGACACTATTTTATAGAAAAAAAGTGTAAAAAGACATGATTTCTATAGAAAAAAATGTGGGGGGGAGGTCTTCATCCAAAAAAAAAAAACGTAAAAAGACATGATTAAAAATTTTCCCAAAAAGCATGCTACTCAAAAAAACTGACTTGACCTTAGTGCCTGAAAAAACTGACTTGACCTTAGTGCAAAAAACTGACTTGACCTTATAACGGCACAAATGCCCTTATAACCACCCCCTGTATTAGGAATAGCCTATTCCGATTAGGTTTAATGAAAGCTAAAAAANGTTTCGTTGAAGCGGTCAATGGTTGATTGAAAAAGAAATGAAAACAAGAAAAACAAAATCAAGCGTTAACGAAAAATATATCTAGAATTTTTTCTACAAAATAAGGAAAATTACAATTGTCCCATTATAGAATTTACTCAACAACACTAACCCCCTTAAGCTCTATAATGTGGCCAAAACAGTTTTCTGATAGTGGACTCGAGATGTCGAGATTGATTTGCTGGGTTTCTGAAACTCCGCAGCAAACGGACCATCCCCCCATGGAATGTAGAAAGAACCTTTGATTACTGAATACCTACCTCAACCGTAAATTCAACTTCAGCTTCAAGTTCGGCTTTAATTTCTGGATTGTACTGGTTTTCCTCGAACTCTTTAATTGCCTCAACGTCCGGAATTTCTGAAAAAAAAAACGTTAAAATTAGGCTTTATAATAAGACCTTTTACATTTTACAAATAAGACAGGTGCAAATATTTTAGTGTTGTATATATAAATCCGCTATAGCCATGTAAAGCCATATATATTGAAACTTTCCCATAAAAATATGCTACTCGACAACCCTCTGAGGGGTCAAATTACAATTTGCGTAAAATGGGATGTAATCGTACTGATTCCATCCAGTTTGTTACGGCGATCACAAATACATGTATCCTATTTTTAAATTCCAAACTTGAAATTTGATCCTTTTTGAATTATAGTAAAATAATTTTCCCGTAAAAAGGGCCAAATTTAATTTTTAACAGGGTCAGATTTTTCACGGGAATTACGAATATGCCATTTTAAAATTCTCCTAGATGAAATTTGACCCCGTTCTTGACAATTTTTAAAACAACACTAGGTGTCAAATTACGACTTTTTTTTAAATAGGCCATTATTGTACTCACACGGTCACATTTTTGCGGCGATTACGTCTTTGCTATGAAAAGTGAACTACTACATACCGTAAATTGGGAGCCATTTAGCGCCAGATTGTCCAACAAATTTGACTTCATAATGAAGAACATTGTTGATTGCTTTTCTGCCCTTTACGATGGAAACGGTTCGTTCGGTGTTCTTCTTAGCTGCTCCTTTCTTTGCGACTCCAACTTCGCCAAACTCTTTTTCGAACGATTTGATATGGTCCTTTGGCAGTTCGTCCGCGTTTTCCCACGTTGCATCTTCACTACAGAAAAAAAATCTATTACAAAAGTCGCTTTTCCTTGATAAAATATTATTGTTGGAGCATGGCCAAATAACTTATTTGAAATAAGGGTTAGTAATTTTATACAGGGGGTAGGCCAACTCTTGAACACACCATTCCGGAACACTTATCGGAAAAAAGTCCAATTCCGGAACGGTTTTTAATTCAAAAAAAAATGAAGTCCCTTTCCGGAACGAAAAAGTCTAATTCCGGAACGGTTTTTCGGCCGAAAGTCCAATTTCGGAAAAGAGGACTTTGGCTTAAAATCGCAAAGCGTTCCGAAATTGGCCTACCCTCTGTTGTTGTTTCCTAAATGACCAAATGGACCCTTTCTTAGTTTTTGGTCGGCTGATACCCAAAAAACGAATTTTTAGCAAGAATTTCAAAATCTGCGGACCTCTGCTATCTATCTATAAATATGTTTTCTCAAAAAAAAATGGAGAAAAAATAATATTAGGAATAGCCTATTCCGATTAGGGTAAATGAAAGCTAAAAACTAATGCGAACATTTTAGAGACCAAAAAGGGAGACCGCGCCGACATATGCTATATAACGACCCCTCTATTGAGTAATAATTTCACGTGATTTTCGCTAATAAAGACCGAAAAACGGTTAAATAAACGTACCTAGAGTAACCCTTCCATTTAACCAAGAATTTGGTGACCTTGGCATCCTTGGGGCCGACAACCTTTCTATCGAGAAGTTTTTCGACCTCATATTCGCGATCCTCGTCGTTTTCTTGGACACTTGCCTCGTATTCATCAACTAGGCTCTTTGCGACGCGTTTTACATCCTTGGCCGGCTCCCATGAGTCCTTGCGTTGGTCCGAGGCCCATTCTACTTGATAATGGTCAACGCCACCGATTTTTCGAAAAGAACGAACCGCAACGATAACGTCCTCGCTCTGTTTTCGGCCACTAAATAAATATTATCAAAAATAGTAATATTACAGGCTACATTTCGGATCCTTAAGGCCATTTTTGCCAAAATGACGTCGATTTTCGTACAAGCTAAAATTTAAAATGTCGGGAATATGAGTCTAAAAGTCATCATTTTTTTTGGATTTTATCTTTTACCAAAAGCTACCCCTAGCCCAAGTTTACCCAAGGTCAGCAGAATTGTAGTCGTGCGTCTGTAGTTTAATCTTTTTAAAATTAAAAGTGAAACGATTTTGTGATTCTTTTGACGCCATGATTCCTTCGAAATATTTGAATAATGAAATTAGGGATTAAAAATCGCATAAATAGAAGGAAGAAAGAACAGTATTCACGAGTTATCCCGAGTTATTAGTATGTTCCTGATTGACACACGATTTTATCCATTTGGACTTTAAGAAGAGTGTTTCTTTCGATATCTGTTTTATTAATTTTTATAGGTCGCTTTTTAGTTTCATACAAACGGCAAGCAACTTTTAGAGCGGTTATCGGACATCCGGAGTTTTGGTGAAAAATTCATTTTATAGATAGACCAAATGGCTTCCGTTCTACCATAGAACATTTTCAACTTTTTTGTAAAATTTTCCGAAAATTGCATCTGCAGACACANTTTTTACGTTTCTTACACTCTTGGTTGCCTAGCGAAAACGGCATTTTTCGACTCTAAATAATCAAAACTTACATACAGTCCTCGTCCCCGAAACGGCTGGTTTTCTTTGAAAAAAAAACCACCCGTTTCGGGGACAACCAGCCGTTTCGGGTACCACCCGTTTCGGGGACATCAGTCATTTTCAACGTTAAATAGCTGTATTATTACATATTTTGCTATTTAACTGTTTGAAATGACTTCCGATATCACTAAAAGTACAGTCTTTGACACATATATTTTTTTATTTGGTAATGTTTAAAAAATCTGTCATAGACGTTTGTCTTTTTTTGCCTTTTTCGGTTTTTTGGGCATAATTTCTGTCATAATAATCTGAAAAAACCACCCGTTTCGGGGTCATTGGAAAAATCTAAAAAAAACCAGCCGTTTCGGGGACAACCAGCCGTTTCGGGGACGAGGACTGTACTATAGTCCAACTTACATACTATAGTCGATGTAAGTCAAAACTTACATACTATAGTCCAAAATTAGGACACGAAACAGTTTATACTCAGATGTACCTTTATCTTGATTTTTGAGCCTATTTTTCATTATCATTGCCTCATTTTAGGTAAAATTAGTCCATTTTAGCAAAAATATAACTTTATCTTGGATTTTACTCTCTATTTTCCGTTATCTGATCATATTCGTCCAAGTTTTCCCACGATAAAGGCACATGTGGTTGACGGAGACTAGTGGTTATAAGGTCCTAAGCATATTACAATAAATGTTGGTGAAGAATTTGTCCCAAAAAATGAAATCTAAAAAATATTCAAAAAGACCTAAAAGTTTACATGGATAACTGTTGTAATTCAACGATAATAAAGCGATAATACTAACATGACCTAACAGCGCCCAAAAGTATTGACCTTATAACCACCTTTCTGATTAGTAATTCTCAAAAAGACAAAAAAATGAATGTTTATAAACTTAAGTCGTATTTCTCTTAAAGGTAGGCGAAAAATGACTCAAATTAGGATATTTTTGTTAATTAAGACCCACAAAAACAATTTTCAGCCAATCAAGTCAAATCTAATCAACAATTCGGATGTGTCGGAGTCAGGCTTATTGTTGAAAGTCTCAATTATGAGTCATGGTGAAACATGATGTCGATTTAGTGCATGTGCGAAGTTTCCGCCAATTAGGTACCTATAGGTCTTCTGGTACCCAAAATTGCATCTGCAAGTACCTCAATTCTAGTGCCAGTAGCAATTGTCGATACTTAGATGCAATTTTCGAAAAAAATTACAAAAAAGTTGAAAATGATAGAACAGAAGCCAAGGCCTCAATCTATAAAATGAATTGTTGCCCAAACCCCAGATGTCCGATAACCACTCTAAAAATTGCTTTATACATCTCTTTATAGTATAAAGTTAAAGGGCGTTCCTAAATTTTTTCCCTCGAAATCAAGTTCGTAATAAGTTTGTTACCAGAGGTTTTCTAAAGGTAAACGACTACGGCGCAACCGATTTTATTGATTAGAAAGGCTAAAAACCAACCGGTTACGACAAAATGACCAATAAGCACTAAAATATGAAGTTTTTTGGATCTAGTACATTATCGCAAATTGCGATTCGCAATGCTCCGCACACGATCTTTTTTGCTGATATGTAGAGATTGGTTAGGCGGTCAAATACAACGACGTCGGACGAAACGCGCTGGGGGTACCAAACCGTCTGGTAAATTACGGTTTTTTTAAAGTTAGCAAACTACGCCGATATGGTATTCATTCGAACCGCAAAATTTCATTTAGTCTTTCGAAAAAAAAGTAAGATGATAAATAAATTCATTCGTCCGTAAAAACCTAAAAAAAACTATAAAACGGTCTTATCTATATCGTGCTTTCAAGCAATCGGCGAGCTTAAAACATGGTTCTGATATAGTCTATAAAAAATAAAATATAAAACGACCACGGCCAGTCTAATTTTTTTTTACTTAGAAAGGCCAAAAACCAACCGGTCACAAGAAAACGACCATATATGGCCATAAAGCACTATAATTTGAGGTTTATTGACCGTGGTAGCTTATCTCAAAGCTCCTCAACGGAGATTTTCTGATATTGATTAGAACTTGTTTGGCGGTTAATTTGATGTATTTTTTCGACGTCGGACAAAACGCGCAAGTAGTTCCAAACCGCTTGGTAAATCGCGGTTAATTCTTAATGTCACCAAAATACGTCAATATGGTATTTATTCGAATCGCAAGAGTTCATTTAGTCGATATCCGAAAAGACATTTTTCATAAATATATTAGTTAACCCATGAAGCCCTAAAACTGAACCGTAATTTTCAGTATTTTGCTCTTTAGCGCCGACAAAAATGTGGTAGATTTCAAATGTGGTAGTTCCAAAAACTAACATAAGTTGTGTTTGATAGTGGCTGTACTCCTGTTTAAGTTTCAGTGTGTTCTTGAACCATCTTCATATTTTCCAATATATTGTTATCCAAATTTGGCGAAATTAAAAAAAAATGAGCCAAATCTGAGCGACTCAAGTAAAATTGCATTTCACAGAAAAAAAATCGGATTTATTTATATTTATATCGATTAAAAATAGTATTGAACCATATGATTGCAATTTGACCCCACCATGTATCATATTTCAATCATATGATATTGATTTTTGGGGTCAAGTTTTTTAGAATTTTTCTGTTTGTAAATATTGTAAACTTTACCTGCTTCGACGTTTATTTGGTACATCATTGTCGGCTGTCGCGGATTTCGCCTGGCGTCCTCGTTTTCGCGCCGCAACCATTTTATTTTCGATTAAATCTCAAAAAAAATAGAAAACAATAATTATCGGTCAAAAAAAAACGAGGTCCTCGTAAAAAAGGGTAATAATAAACACTAAAAAATTCACGAAAATTGAGACGATTTCAAATCGTCGATTTGTCTCTGAAAAAAAAAAGTTCAGGGTGTTCAATTTCAGTTTAAATGAGCGCCTAGTATCAAATTGACGCGCCAATGAGCGCGCGTGTAACATTCTGTCGGTTGAACGCGCCAACCAATGAGCGCGCGCTAAAAAACATCTACTTCGGCGCGGGCCAATCACCGCGTCTGATGTGTTGATTTGAGTAGAGAAACATAACTTTAACTAACGCGTAACTGATGGATGTTTTTCAAAACGCAAATGACGCCTTTAGGGAGTTGTTTGACTCTGGACAACGGATGAAATTGTAAGTTGTTGAATTTCTAAAATTTTAATTTACAACTCCAATGATCGGTTCGGAAGGTTTAACCTGTGAGCACATGTACGGAAAAGTTCGATCATGTGTAATAGGCTGTCCCAAGTTTTTTTTCGAGGGTCTCCAACTTGAAAAAAAAAATATACCAGATGATAGAGTATGATCCACTGATGAAAAAATTACATTACAGCAAATTCGAATTTTAACCCCTAGGGGGCGATATTGACGATTTTCGAAAATCTCCCATACTCAAAAGCTTGGGACAGCCTAATGTGTAACTTTATTTAAACAGTTGTGAATAACGAACTTGATAATTATTAGTACAGTCCCGACGTTATTAATTGTACGTTTCCGAACAAGATAAGTTTTGCGTATCTCAGTGGTCATGAGTAGGATTCATACTCTATGAATTTTACTTTATGATGTAGAGGGTGAG